>JAHKKF010384142.1:0-11296 GCA_019740295.1 Labeo calbasu | reverse complement strand
GTAAAGAAACCAAGCCTATGAGAAATCTGAATGTACAGTATAAAAGACAGAAACTGATTACTTAATTACTTAACTGATTACTTATAAAGCTAACATAAAGACCATAAAACGGACTAACCTTCGATAACTTCCATTTCCAGGGTTTCATTCAGCAGATCGGAAGCTCTGCTGTTTGTGGAAGTGAAAGTATCTTCGGTGCTGGAATTAGAGCTTTGCTCTCCAGCAGCATCTGTGAGAACAACATAATATTGTTTTTATAGTTTTATAGTGCACATTATAACTTTATTGTACACCAAGACCACAACCACAACTATGTGTTTAACCTATTTTTTATGTTTAAGACATTCTAGTTCTAATTCTAGTTGTAATCAGTTTTAACCTTTTGCAAATAATATTTTATTTTCAAATATCCACTTTACGTTCACTCTTTGTATGCCTAATATTTACAAAAAGCTCAAAACGTTTCTTGTCTAATCACATTTAGTTATAAATTAAACAAATTACGTAAATGACAGCATAATATCAATTCAAAACATCGAAATTTGAGAAAAAGTGTCGAGTTGTTTACATCACTGAATAATTTCTAACATAAAACCGTTTTGACAGATATTTTTGACCGTTAAAACTGAAGAAGCGCGCTAGAGGAATTCGCGCGCTTTGATTTTTTGAACAGTAAAGCCCCGCTTTTTTATCTGAAGTATTTTATGTCCCTGATGTACACTAGAAAGTATGGATAAGCTTTAAGTATGTAAAAAAAAATAAAAATAAAAATAAAACAAAAAAACTTACCTCTGGTTGCTTCTTCCTGAGTCTTCTGCAGCTCAACCTCTGGATCAGAGGATCCGTTGATTGCAAGTGAGGAAGAAGCATCATCGTGTGTGTCGATTCCGGTTGACTGAGTCTCGATAGACTCAACCACCTCACACGAAGACACGACAGAAAAGATATTATTCTGCGAAAAACCCGGCGCAGAGGTGGAAACTTGCGCTTACGGGAGGAAGAAGAGGGAGCTTGGACACCTTCAGCAGGTGCAACGGCCGAGGCCACCACATATGGGGAAGATGGCACAAACTTGCCCCACTTCTTTTTCTTCTGCTCGTTTTTGTTTTTTCTGTCCATTTGTCCAGCACAAATGTCGCTAACCATATTCTAGAGAGATTATAAACAGAATACGTAATGAAAAATCACATTGTTAACAGTACTTCTCAGTCTGAGTATAGGAGGTGGACTCTGTGTATTGTTTAATTACCAGAGCAATAATTGTGGGAATGATGAATGACTTGAATTATCGGTATGTGTTTGACTAAAGTATGACAACTAGCCACGGTTATTTTTTCCAGTAGTTAGAAGTATTTTAGTAATTCTGCTTGCTTGATACAGTATGTGGCTCACCTTACTCCTGATCATCAACCAACAACTGTTCAGCTATTCCTGTTCGTTTACAGCAAAGTTATAATGAGATTAACTTCTCGAAGGTTCCATGCGCGTGCTCGTCTGATGGAGACCAGTAGAATGTTTACATTTGAATACAGATGCTTCTTGGACAGCGGCGGGTAAAGAACGAGCTCTCAGAAACATATATATAGTATATGCATAGACGAATGTTTATAACTTAATGGTAAACAGTAATATTAAACTGGCAATTCATTTATTTTGTTTTTATTATAAGGATATTAAAAACAGTTTTGGACAGTTTTGACTTTCATTCTCGCATTTTTTTAATTACGTGACGGAAAAAAAATAAACAGAAATACGATACATAAACTCAGAATTCCGACTTTATCTATAGCTAACAGATGTTTAGAGCATAGAAATTTCGCATTTACGAGGTTTGTTGTCAGCCTGTTGGTAATATAGTTTAACAGTGGTAACTAGCACCCAGAGCTAGATTACATACAAGTTGTAATCCGTTACTGATTCCAAATTACATGACAAACATTGTAGTTAGTAATCCATTACATTACACATTTAGGTACTATAATCAGACTACTTTTTGATTACTTTTAGATTACTTTCGACCTATCTCGTTTATCACATTGATTTAAATAGGATAATATTGTACCATATTGACACAAAAATACAAAGAGTATGAAAAAATATTTAGTTTGTTGTTATTAGCAACATGAAGTGCAATAAACATTATATTACGTCAAGGTTTCCCAAACTGGTGTTTGTGAAGGAACTGTAGGAGGTTGAAAATCAATCAAAATAGCTTAAAAATATTTTATTTGTTTACCTGCATGTCATGTGACCAAGCTTGAACCAGCTTCAGAGAACCAATGAACATGCAAATGTGATACGATTTCAATTAATTTTTTTAATTAAAGTTTGCTGGTTATATTACTTAGCACATGCATTAGTTGCTATTCAATTATTAAATTAACAATTAAGTAAATCTTTAGAGCAAATGTTGGGTTTATGCGGTTTTTTGTGAGCTTGAAAAGTAAATATAGTTTAAGGAGAAGCAAGTAGCATCTTGATTACTCAACTAGTACCTGAATGATCTAGAAGCAGTCAACACCAAGGTATTCTGAAAAGTCATGGTTTGTTATGCTATGGCATTTTTTGTTAATGTTAACTGTAGCGGTAAATTTCATTACATAAAAGAATTTACACACACATCAGTGCTCTCCACAAAAGTAAAACTCCGGCCAAATATGGCGGTTTTTAAGGAATTATGTGGGGGCGTGGTTAAGAAGCTGACGTTAAAATATCTAAAATATCTTTAACATCCGAAAAACACACAAAGTCAGTGTAAAGACGTTGACACATTTAGTGAGGTAACGTTACTAATTAAACGTTTGGGGGAAAAACACAACATTGCCAAGTAAGCATGAAATATTTTAATCTTTTATAAATAGAAACACTGTAGGAGAAACGACTCTTATGATTGACTGAGGGCTGAACGTCTCGAAAGCTGATTGGCCCGTGAGAGACTCGCCCTCTCGTCTCTTCCATTTATGAGCAACAGGGGCGATTCGTAACTTCAACTTATTTTACTTCTACACAATGAATATCTAAACGTACGTATGGAATGATAAATACAATATTTACAGTGGTATATGTTTGTTTTTGATGCGAAGCATGGTGTCTGAGAGCTGTATGAACCGTAACGACATTAACACTGTCATAAAACCCCCCTCTGTACCGGAAGTGGTAAGTCTCCATTCATGTGATGCCGCTGCCTGTGAGGGGAGAATTTAACTGTCAAGATCGCATTTTAGCGTTACAGTTCCTCAGAAGGAGGATATTAAGTTTTAATTGTACATACATATATAAATATAAGCTTTCTCTTTTCCCTGTACGTCAAGATTAAACATGCTACGCGTGAGATCTGTTATCTGGCAGTCTTGGAAAGGGTATGTATGCAACTGCACATGGAATCACACATGACTTTCACTTTTGAGTCGTTTGACATGTGTCAACTTACTCAATGAATAATAACAATATTCGTATGCCTGTGCGTTATTATGTGATGTAAGCATATGCTGAAAGTTTCCGTTTTACGTGCAAGTAAACAGGCAGACTGTTACGTAATACTCAAGAAACTTGTCCTCCTGCTGTTAAGCAGGTGAGATCTGTTTGCACAAGTGTCTTCATTGTTTTCATTGTAGCTCAGTGTATTCATAAGCATAATCTACTTACTGAGAAACATTGCAGCTTTACTGACTATTCATGTTATGAAAACTAAGCCATTATATATATATATATATATATATATATAAAGTTGATTAAGTCTTCAGTGTCACATGGACTCATAGGATGTATAATACACTGTATAATAAACTGCTGAGACTGCTTGACGTGTCATGTGAACTACCTCAGCTGTCTAGCAACTGGATGCATTAAAGACTAAAGTGACTCAGTTGTCTCCTGTTATGGATTTACAGCAGGTTATTCTTCTAGTTGACTTTATATGAGTTACTGATTGAGAGGCTTGTATTTTGTGACTATTGAAAAACAAGTTTGTTGGTTTTGTATTCTCTGCAGATTCAAGACTTTTCCATGTGCAGCTGTGGAGGTGAAGAATGAGCCCATTTTGGGGTTCAAAGAGGGCAGTAAAGAGAGATTAGAATTGGAGAAGGTAAAACACACATTACACACTCTCTCTGAGTCTCTGATGTCCCAGTACACTAAATATGTGCATATCTGATTGATTAAATATCTCTGTTTTACCTTTGTTCATCAGGCATTACAAAACCTGAAGGGAAAGACTGAAGAGATTCCATGTGTGGTTGGAAATGAAGAAGTGTGGACAAAAGATATCAGATACCAGCTGTCTGTGAGTTAATCATTTCTCTGCTTTTTGTGCGAACATGTGTTCTGTAGCACTTCTACAGCAAAATCGTTGTCATTGCATCTGGAATACTTGATTGTTCATTATGATGCTTAATATTATTATTATTCCACGCACAACATACATTGCCATGCAGGCTGCAGTCTGCAGTCTTTCTTTTTGTAATTAATAAAATAATTTCAACTTAAAATAATATTTAACATGTTGTTGTTATTGTAATTATTATTATTATTTAAAAAATTATATACATTATATTTTTCATTTATTTTTCATTTATTTCAACTTAAAATTGTTTCTAACAATATTTACTATCAATTTATTTATTGTTATTATTATTATTATATTTTTCTAGGTTGAACTCTACATAAAATAATGTCAACTTTTCAATATTGATATTTAGGGCCCATTTAAAATTAATTTTAAAATCATTATTATTCATTATTATTTAAATTCACAAAAAAATCATAATTCTTTTAAAATAATATACATTATTACTGTATTTTATTACGTTGTATTACATATTTTATTTATTGTCCTTTAAAATAATTTAACCTTAAATCAATATTTATTATTATTACCAATTATTATTACTTTTTTAATTATGTTTAATTATATTAATTAAATATAATAGTATAATATATAATATTAAATATAATTATATTATATTTACTTTTATTATATTTTTTGTATTGTCCTTTAAATAAAATAATTTCAACTTAAATCAATATTTAAGATTGATGTATTATTATTATTGTTATTATTATTATATTTGTCTGTGTTGTACTTCACATAAAATAATGTTGTTATTATTATTTAAAAAACATTATTATTATATTCAAATAATTTACATTGTAACTGTATTTTATTATATTGTATTTTATTTTTTTTATTTTTTGTCCTTTAAATAAAATAATATTAAAAAAATTTAAAGCAATATTTATGATCAATTTATTATTATTATTATTATTATTACTACTACTATTACTATATTTTTCTGCCTTGTATTTTAAATAAAATTATTTAAAAATTCAATACTTAAGGTCCAATAATAATCATTATTAGTAGTAGTATATTTTTTCTATGTTGTTCTTTAAATAGACCTCTCTCCAAACAGTCACAGAATTACATTAATGTGACTTTACTCTGTTTTATTTTTTCTCCTATTAGCCGTTCAACCACTCTCACAAAGTGTCCAAGTTCTGCTATGCTGATAAGGTACAGTATGTTAATACTGTAAATTCACATTCACATGAGGAAATACTGCAAATGTGTTTAAGCAGTAACTCGTTTTGCATGAAATGAGATTAGTTTTGTTTATAATTTGTCTGTATGTGTCTTCAGGAGCTGATAAATAAAGCCATTGAGGCTTCAGTCGCTGCTCGAAGAGAATGGGATCTTAAACCCGTTGCGGATCGAGCCCAGATCTTCTTCAAAGCTGCCGACATCATCAGCGGACCCAAGAGAGCAGAAGTTCTGGCCAAGACCATGATCGGACAGGTGCATCTTCACAAACATCTACAAATGTTTGCACATGGGATTGTTTATGCTATTTTTTAATTAACCTACTGATCTTTGCTCCGTGTCTCAGGGTAAGACTGTGGTCCAGGCCGAGATCGACGCTGCTGCAGAACTCATTGACTTCTTCAGGTTCAATGCCAAACATGCAATTGAGCTGGAACAGCAGCAGCCGTTAGACAGCGATGAAAGTACTAACACAATGCTGTACCGTGGACTGGAAGTGGGTTCACTACTATAGAGTTTCTTGAATGATTAGATAATTATGCACCAGATTTGTCTGCACATGCCATTATTTGGTATTAACTTGTCTTTTACACATTTTAGGGATTTGTAGCCGCTGTCGCGCCATTTAACTTCACAGCGATTGGTGGAAACCTGGCCGGCACCCCTGCTATCATGGTGAGATGTCAAGTCACGTTTATTTACATAGCGTGTTATACAATACAGGTTGTTTTAAAGCAAAATTCATCAATTCAGCTGTAAGTAATCCAGTTTTATTACTGAATTTTAATAGTCTATTAAACTTGTTTAAAAGGTGATTTAAAATTGTCTGTATTTAAGGAATAGTGAAAATTTGCTGAAAATGCGCTCACCCTCAGGCCATCCAAGATATAGATGAGTTTGTTTCTTCATCAGATTTGGAGAAATGTAGCATCCCATCACTTGCTCACCAGTGGATCCTCTGCAGCGAATGGGTGCCGTCAGAATGAGAGTCCAAACAGCTGATAAAAACATCACAATAGTCCACAAGTAATCCACACCACTCCAGTCCATCAGTTAACATCTTGTGAAGTGAAAAGGTGCATGTTTGTAAGAAACAAATCCATACATTTTTAACTTTAAACCATTGCTTCCGGCTAAAATACAAATGCATAATCCATAATATTGCTTTCTCGTCTGAATCAGGAGAGAAATCTGCACAGATCAAACAGCGTTTACAAGCGAAAACAGTTCTAAACAAATGGACTTTTTCACTGAAAGAAGCTTTATTATGCATTATAGACTTGGCCAGAAGCAATGGTTTAAAGGTAAAAATGTGTTAATGATGGATTTGTTTCTTACAAACATGTACCTTTTTAATTCACAAGATGTTAATTGATGGACTGGAGTGGTGAGGATTACTTTTGGATTATTGTGATGTTTTTATCAGCTGTTTGGACTCTCATTCTGACGGCACCCATTCACTGCTTAGGATCCATCGGTGAGCAAGTGATGTAATGTTACATTTCTCTGAATCTGTTCTGATGAAGAAACAAACTCATCTACATCTTAGAGTGCTTTTTTAGCTGATTCTCATTTTTGGGTAAACTATTCCTTTAAGATTGATTAGTTGTGTCATGCATTGAAGACTGACTTTCTCACATATATGCATTCAGGGTAACGTGGTGTTGTGGAAACCCAGCGACACGGCCATGTCTGCCAGTTATTCCGTCTATAAGATCCTGAGAGAGTCTGGATTGCCACCCAACATCATCCAGTTCGTCCCAGCCGATGGTCCAGTGTTTGGAGACGCCGTCACGTCCTCTAAACACCTGGCTGGCATTAATTTCACCGGCAGTGTGCCGTACGTCTCTTTCTAAGCTTGTTGACTTAGTTAGACAGTATGTAATGTGATTGCGTTACTCTTATCTTTAGTACAACATTCTGTCTGAGTTAAAGTTTGTCAGACTTGGTCTGGCAAAGTGAAAATTTAAACCTCTTGGATGTTTTGCATGGGTAAAGCCGAAAACTTGTAGAATTTTAACTTACACTGCTGACCGTTGTTTATTTAATTAAAAATACAGTAAAAACTGTAAAATTGTGAAATATTTTTACAGTTTAAAATAGCTGTTTTCTATGTGAATATGTGTTAAAATGTAATTTATTTCTGTGATCAAAGCTGAATTTTCAGCATCATTACTCCAGTCTTTAGTGATGCATGATTCTTTAGAAATCATTCTAATATGCTGATTTGTTGCTCATGAAACATTATTATTATTATGAGAAATGTTATTTTATATATCTTTTTCAGGACTTTCAAACGATTATGGAAGCAAGTCGCCCAGAATTTGGATATCTACAGGAACTTCCCTCGTGTCGCTGGAGGTTTGTGTTCTCATCGCATTACGAATTTAATTCTAATGATGTTTGACTTCAAATTCTGTTTTTGATTTTTTGCGTTTGCTTTAGAATGCGGTGGCAAGAACTTCCACTTTGTACACAAGTCTGCAGACATTCACAGCGTGGTGACCGGCACCATCCGCTCGGCGTTTGAGTACGGAGGACAGAAGTGTTCGGCCTGTTCCAGGATGTACGTACCAGACTCACTGTGGCCTCAGATCAAACAGCAGCTCCTGGATGTGCACAAACAGATCAAAGTGGGAGACGTAAGTGAATGAGTTTTGCAATTGCAAAAGTTTCAGCAGATCAAGGCTGAATGCTTAGTATAGTCCAAAAATGTTCATGTGACACAGGCAAGTGGTGGACAGTAACAAAGTATTTTTACCAAGTAAAAAGTAAAAAAAAGTATTTTTATTCTGAGAAATGTTTACCTTGGCTTCAAAACATGCCAAAGCATCATATTGTACTATTGTACTCCACTACAAGAACCATGTCATTCCTTGTTATTTTGAACTGGAGAAATTGTCACACACTCTGAGATGTGATAGAAGTGTCCGATTCTTTTTAATGAACCTGTTGAATAATTTAGAAAATTGCACTGAATGATTAATTCGCAAACTGGACTGAGCGGATTGCTGCATGTTCTCGATTCAACAACTCAGCCTGCGTCCCAATGTGTCAAATGATCCACCCTATCTACCCTAAATAGTATTGAAATTTACTAGTATCACATAGAATTTAGGGTGGATAGTATGCACATTGGGACGCAGGCTCACTGATTCAAATGATTTGGTCAGAGCGAGTCTTTAGCAAACAGCTCACTGATTCAGATGATTTGGTCAGAGGGAGTCAACAGTTAACAACTAACTGATTCAAATTATTCGGTCAGAGCAAGTCTCCAGTCAGCAACCCACTGATTCAAATGATTCGGTCAAAGCGAGTATCCAGTTAACAACTCACTGATTCAAATGAGTCGGTCAAAGCGAGTATTCAGTTAACAACTCACTGCTTAAATGATTCGGTCAGAACGAGTCTCCAGTCAGCAACTCACTGATTCAAATGAATCGGTCAGAGCGAGTCTCCAGCAAACAACTCACTGATTCAAATTATTTGGTCAGAATGAGTCTCTAGTCAACAACTCACTGTTTCAGTTGATCTGGTTAGAGTGAGTCTCCAGCAAACAACTCACTGATTCAAATGATCCAGTCAAAGCAAATCTCCAGCAAACAACTCAATTCAAATTATTTGGTCAAAGTGAGTCTCTAGTCAACAACTCACTGTTTCAATTGATCTGGTTAGAGTGAGTCTCCAGCAAACAACTCACTGATTCAAATGATTCAGTCAGAGTGAGTCTCCAGCAAACAACTCACTGGTTCAAATGATTCAGTCAGAGTGAGTCTCCAGCAAACAACTCACTGATTCAAATGATTCAGTCAGAGTGAGTCTCCAGCAAACAACTCACTGATTCAAATGGCTCGGTCAAAGCGAGTATCCAGTTAACAACTCACCGTTTCAAATTATTATCAGAGCAAGTCTTTAGTTAACAACTCACAAGTTTAGTGAATTCCCAAGTCTGACTCAAAATGAACCAAGAACTATAGATCTTTAAAGCTTGAGTGTGTGTACTGAATTTTAGGATTTAATATTGCAAATGAAAATCATATTTAGGCCACAATTATCAGTTGTTTGTCAACTGAATCTGCTGTAAAAGTGTGAGCTGTTTAAACCCACTGTATGAAATGCTTTAATATGAACATGTCCACATTTGTGTATCAACAGGCATGAACTATTACATAACATTAAAATAATGCAAATTAATGCCAATGCATCATTTGCCAAAGCAGTTTCAAATGAGTTTCAAACTAGTATGTTTGCATAACGTTCTTTTATATATTTTGCTGTATGGGACGTCTGTTTTTACAGTATATTGTGTCAACACACATTTTATTTTTCCTCCTTTTACTATGTTATATATATTTTTTTCACTTGTTTGAGCACATAAAGTATCAGTAGCCTAAAAGTTTGACATTTTTCTGTTTCACTTCACAGCCAGTCGAAGATTTCAGCACTTTCTTCTCAGCAGTTATTGATGACAAGGTACAAACCGACAACCTATTAATACAATAACAAAGTAAATGTATCACATTTTAATTCAGTTCTTGTTCAAGTAATAAACACTCTTAATGTCTTTCCCAAGTCCTTCTCCAGAATCAAGGGTTGGCTGGAACACGCCAAAACCTCTCCACATCTGAAGATCATCGCTGGAGGAAACTGTGATGATAAGAAAGGATATTTCGTGGAGCCCACCATCATTGAAACCACCGACCCACAGGAGAAAATCATGAATGAGGTATAAAAATTGTTGCTTGCAAAACTGCACAATGGCTCACGTGTTTATTTGGTTTTTCACTGCTCAGGATTGCAGCCACACACACACAGGCTCAGAGCACTGAATGGATGGACTTTGGTTTGTTTAGATAAACCAATCTCTTCCATTTAACCTTATTTAACCCTTATCTTCACAATCAGATGGTCTCAGCTGACCCGGTTACCACCCACAGTCACCCGGATGAGTGATCTAGATATTGAGAACATACCAGATCAATTATTTGCTTTTAATTAATACTTCACATTATAAATAAATATTTTTCATTAATGGAATATTACAGGATAAATGAAAGCTTTTACACAAAATGTTGACTTGTGCATTACTTTTTTTTTTTTAAATATGTGAACAGAAATGCAGTTGCATTGTTTGTTTTAACTGAGAGAAGAAAACATATAATTCACTTAATGGAAAATTGCTAAATAAATGAAAGTGTATTTGCAGAACAGTATTTGCTAACTTTTTTCTTTGGAATTCTGAGTTTACATCTAGTAATTTTGACTTTTTTGCTTGTAATTCTGAATTTACATCTTGTAATCCTGGCTTTTTTTTTCTTCGGAATTCTGTATTTAGATCTCGTAATTCTGACCTTTTTCTCTTTGGAATTCTGAATTTACGTATCATAATTCTTGCAATTTCTTCAGAATTCTGCATTTCCACTCGTAAATCTTTAATTTTTCTTTGGAATTCTGGATTTACATCGCGTAATTCTGACAGTATTTTTTCTGATTTCTGAATATACATCTCGTAATTCTGACTTTTTTTTTTCTTTGGAATTATGAATTTACATCTTGTAATTGTTGCATTTTTCTTCAGAATTCAAAAATTTCCACTTGTAATTCTTTAATTTTTTTTTGGAATTCTGGATTTACATCTTGTAATTCTGACAGTATTTTATCAGAATTCTGAACATACATCTTGTAATTTTGTCATTTTTCTTTGGAATTCTGCATTTACGTCTCATAGTTCTGACAGTATTTTTCTGAATTCTGAAT
>JAHKKF010384141.1:0-12797 GCA_019740295.1 Labeo calbasu | reverse complement strand
TGATATATAAAAAAGTGAAGTTATGAAATTGAGTACCATCCACTTAAAATCTGACAATTTTGAGGCCAGCTCACCTTATTTCCAAGCTAAAAATACACCAAAATAGACTGCAGAATTACATAACCAAATGCATAAAAACTCTTTTTATATTTAGCACTAATACACTGTGGATAAGGTGTGACAGAAACATTTTTCTGTGTAGACATCCTGTTCAAACTGTAAAGAATTTACTGCACCTTTGAGTTACAAATCTTGTATTGCCTGGTGTCCCCTGGGCACGGTCCTCCTAGCAGGTTTCTAGAGGGAGAATCAATAACAAATATGTCAGATGCAGCAAATTACTGTATTTAAATGTTTTAAACAAATCAAATGAGCATGATCAAGTAAAACACCATAAGGCTGTTCACAAAGGATGCATTTTAGTATTTTTTACTGTCGTAAAAAATGTGCAAAAATCAAACCTTTACAGCTACCAGGGCTAATTGGGGCAGTTAAGGAACTTCACAGCACCTTCTCTACCCCTGAAATGTGTATATTAGTACCTTAGCATAGTCATATGTACTTTTAGGATACTACTATGAAACATTTAGTAGTAAAGACGATACAAAGATTGAAGTAAGATGGCCCCCTGCCTGGGGCAAGAATCCTCCACTAGCTAAACTTTTACAGAATGTATAAATTACTTTAGATATTATTATTAATATTTATATATTTTTAAAAGTGTCATTCATGGAAAATATTAAATCAACTATTCAATTTATTCAATGTTTTGACAATTCATTTGAATAATTGAATATCAGAAATCCCCTTAAGTGTGATTAATCTGAAAGGTATATTCTATAACTTATATGAATTTTTACATATGTAATTGTCCATATTTTAAATGAAGTATGTCATAATAGCAACACTGTGAATTAAAACTGATGTCTGAAATGTACATTGTCACTTCAGGGCTTCAGTACCAATTTGGGGTAAATCTAATTTTATGTTTCACTTCAAAACAAAGCCAATATTTTTACTTCACAAATCTAAAATCATTATATTCAACATAATACACCGATCGGTATATTCCAGAGAAAATGTTGATATTCAGATAAAATAACAAAATTAATAAGGGCACAACAATTCATTTAAAGGAGACCTATTATGCCCCTTTTTACAATATGTAATATAAGTCTCAGGTGTCCCCAGAAAGCGTCTGTCATGTTTCAGCTCAAAATAGCCCACAGATCATTTATTAAGTCATTTTAAAATGCCCATTTTTAAGTGGAAGCTTTCGTGCATGTCTCTTTAAATGCAAATGAGCTGCTGCTCCCCGCCCCCTTTTCCATAATAGGGCTGTGCCTTTACTGCTCATAGCTCAGATAGTCTGCTAAAAACATCTTTTTGGTTTTGATTATCATGTCTGTTGCATGGAAATCATGTGTTTTAAAGCCATATTAGTTTAAACTTCCAATATACGTTTTTCTGAGCGCACACATCCAAAGCACACAGAAAGCGTTGGTCACACGGCATGTGAGTACTAAACCAAGTTCTCTTTCATGTCTTATTGTGCTTAAACTGTCAATACACGCTTGCAAAAACAAAATGACGGTGCCATGTATGGAAACGTGCAGATTAAGGGTCGGTAAAAGTATAATAAGATCCCCTTACCACGTAACTGGGGGAACAAAATCTGACGCACTCGTTTTTTCACATGCTTGCAGAGAAAGGCTTACCAAAACAAAGTTACTGGGATGTGCTTTTTCACATTTTCTGTGTTAGTAGATGCACTGGGGACCGGATTATAGCACTTAAACATAGAAAAAGTCAGATTTTCATGTCAAAATTGTATGCCTTTTATGGTCAAGAGGAAAAGGAAGGGTACAGTGCTTTTCTGGACTACTACTTTTTCTTTGCCCACAGAGAATCAACTGACAGCAGAGAAGATGGCGTGATGGGGTAAACAAAAGCTGTGCTTTACCTGGTGATGCAGGTGCGTGTACGGACAGAGGCCCCTCCACCACAGGAGCGTGAACACACAGACCAACCGCCCCATGAGGCCCACTCATTCATGAAATGTATTTGGCTATGCATCTGTGGTCCCTCACCTCCCAGCTCTACTCGTCTGGATGACTGCAAATGTATAAACAAAGAAGTGAATTCAAGGTTGCAGAACAACAACAAAGAGAGACAGCAGAGCTGGCAGATTTGATCAGTTAAGCCGTGCTAAGGTATATTTTGCAAGCTCACACATTAAAACAACAGTATGTAAAATATATTTGTACAGAAAATCATTTGATGTATGTTAAGCACTAAACTGCAGGAATCCTGTGCTTACAATGTGAATGACTGCACACTAGTGCTCAAGACACACGATATGAGAGGCCACCAAAACATTTCCTGCTCATCAGCCATGCTAGACTGCACTTGACATTTGTGGAAGTGTTTGAGTGTTCCCCAGGTGCTCGGCTGGGGACGCCACATCAGCTCTATTACACACAACCTCTATTACACAAGCGCTATTCCTATCAGACCACCACTAATCGTCTTCAAGGATAACATTACTCTGTCATTCTTAGATCCGCTGCTGGCTTTGATCCGAGACAAACAGGCAGTAACAGCCTGTGAAGAGTGAGGAGCTTCTATGGGTTGCCTGAGGCCTAACATCTCCTCAAGGTGTGTGTGTATTCTTGTACATGTACATGTAGGTGTGAAGAGCATGTTTTTTTGCTTCTATCATGTTAAACAACCTCATACAGAGCAGCTGTTTGTCTTCCTAAAATAATATTCATCCATACACGGTATCATGTAAATCTAAGTTGAGCAACTCAGAGAGTCACATGAGGTGCGTAAACACGTCACAACAAAATGATTTCGGCATACAAACAGAGCATTGAACTTGCATTCCAAAGTTTGACCCCTAAAGGGATGTTTTACTGGCTCATATACGACTGCTTTTTTGGTGCAGAGCTTTATAAAATTAACCCTTTCAATGGTAATGGAAATGTTAGAATAAAATTAGGCTCAGTTGGACTCATCTAATAAGGTTATCATTGCAAGAAGTAATGGAATGTGGTCAGAATCTCCTGACCTTATTTAGCCTAGAGACCTGTGGTGAATAGAGGTTTGGTAATGAGTGGGGATGTCTGGCTGTGAGAGTTAAAACGACAGATGACTGCCCTAACACAGAGACAATGGTGCTTTATGACCGACATCCATCATCTGCAATACCAGAATGACCTGGAACTGCCCTCATTACCGTAGTAAAGACTCAAATTAGTGTTGATGACAGTCTGCCATGGGGCCCGTGGGCAAGGCGGATTAATGAAATCGACCTTTCACCTTCAGAACACCAGCTTCCCCCCAAAGGCAAGATTTTCAAAAAGACATGTTGACTTTGGAGCATGTTCATTTTGGAAATGAAATTCATAATTCTGAAATGAACTTGTTGGATTCCTGTTTGTGTTTTTTTTAAGGAGATGTGAAAGTCATTCCAGTGGAATGAAGATGATAATGACTGGTGGACAAGACCTAGCTTGGATATTGGGAGGGAAACTGGGAAAATGACTGGGTGAGGTCCAGAAGGTACCGAAGGCAGAGTAGTACATGCAAGCTTTTCTGACACCTCCCTACTTAAAAGGATTGTTCACTCAAAAATGAAAATTATGCCATGATTTAATCACCCTCAAGCCATCCTAATAGTATATGACTTTCTTCTTTCAGACAAATACAATCAGAGTTACATTACAAAATGTCATGGCTCTTCCAAGCTTTATAATGGCAGCGGTCCAGATTTTGAAGCAAAAAAAAAGTGCATCCATACATCATAAAAAGTACTCCACACCAGTGTTAATTTCATTGACGAATAATTTTCATCATAATTTTCATCAACAGTATATTTTTCACTGACGAAAAGGAGACTTTAACAAACCAAAACTTATTTTAAATGACAAAAACTATGACGAAAATCTATTGACATTTTCGTCAGCGAATAAAAACAAGACGAAAATGTTTGGGAGGGACAATCTGCATGGTTAGGAGGTTAGATGCATACATTTGAACTGTATAGTAGCCTTTTGATCTATCCAGGACATAAGATAACATACACTTGCTACACGTCAAAAATGTCAATATCTGGGAGTAAGAGAAAAGCAGACATATGGATAAATTTGAGGACGCAAAAGATTACTCTATTTGGTCCGGTTTTCTAAGCGCATGCACCAAAGCATGCACACACAGTGCACAAGTTACACTTTCATGACGCATGAACGGAGAAATACACACAAAATAATGTCGAATTGTCTGTTTTGACGAGTATTAATGTAAACACGCTCGGTTACGTCTTAAGTGAATGTAAACAGTAGGGAGAATATCGGACGTGTATCAGTACATTGCATTCATGCATTCGGTTTTAAAGGGACAGCAGCCTAATATAGTTTCTGTTGTATGTGGCATTGATGTTACACTGTAACTAAACTCATTAGATTTTAGCTGACTACATTTACTGTAGATTTAGTCGACTAAAATCTTATGATGTTTAGTCGAATAAAACAATTCAGATGACTAAAATATGACTAAAACTAAATCAAAATTTGCTGTCAAAATGAACACTGCTCCACATGGCACTGGAGGGTTAATAAGGGCCTTCTGAAGTGAAGCAATGCTTTTGTATAATAAAACTATGCATGTTTACAACTTTATAAACCATAATTTCTAGCTTCCACTACCTGTAATTCGCACCAGCAGATAACATAGAACGTAGGCGTAGCATAAGCTCTAATGAGAATATGCTAGTCTTGCAAAAATTTTTGTTTACAGCGAAGGAAAACTAGTCTCCTCTTGGCTTATATTGAAATCCTCTGACATTTTTCTTTACAAATCGGTGTTTTGTTTTGCTCTCTCCTGTGCGCTTCCGCATTCGTCACCGCATTTGCCTACTTCATCCACTGGAACGCATGTATGACAGCTATTTGAGACTAGAGAATATGGTTTATACAGTTGTAAATATGCATTTTGTCTTACACACACACATCAGTTCACAGAAGGCCTTTATTAACCTGCTGGAGCCATGTGGAGCAATATTTATGATGGATGGATGCACTTTATTGGACTTCAAAAAAAGCTTGGAAGAGCCAGGACATTTTTTAATATACCTCAGACTGTATTCATCTGAAAGAAAAAAGTCATATACACCTAGGATGGCTTGAGGGTGAGTCAATCATGGGGTAATTTTTAATATAAATTGTCATAATTTACTCAAATAACGACATTCCAAACCAAGACTTTCACTGATCTCTAGAACATAAATTAAAACCTATGCAATTTCTGTCCTTCCATTGAAGAATTAATTCCTTTGGTAAAGACTTTGTAAGTAATCCACTAATCAATACATAAACACATACATAAGAATCATCAAATATGCTAAAGAGAAGCGGTTTACTATGTCTTTTTCAAATTTTGGGTTAATGTACTTTCAAAAGAAGGACAGAAATCTCTCTGTTTCATTAAAAAAATTTTAATTTGTGTTTCACAGTTGGACAAAAAAAAATCATCCAGGTTTGGAATGAAATGAGAGTAAACAATGACAGATTTGTTTTATTTTTAGGTGAACCACCCTCTTAAAGGTCAAAGAGAGTGCATGAGCCAAATGTCACGTTCTTCTTAACTGATCATTTCTGCATTGCTGTATAAACAACAATTCCAAAACAATACAGGGTGGCATCCCGTTCTCTGAATCCCCCTTAGGTGATCCTGCCCGGGCTGCTCTGATTAAGCTCCACTCTTGGCAATCAACGGGAAAGACAACACTGTAGTTAAAGTGAGCAAAACCTTGGCAGCGAGCCTTGCCAATCCGAGCATACCCGACTGACTGTTCAAGCTTGTCCTTAAAACTTCAGCTTAACTGTCTGACAGGACATTGAAGTTACTGTTGCAAACAGTCTATAAAATGAAGGATAATGGGATAGGGACCAGCTTACGGGCAGAGAGGACAGGCAACCTGGAGACAGCAGCAGTGTTATGAGGGTGAGGGCCTGGCACAGAGACAATTTCCTGGAGACAGAGAAAATAAATCATGTAAGTCAATCACAAAGTCTTGCACACCACCCTATTTGACTTTAAAATGCAGCCCAGTGCTCATGTGTTGTTGCTCTACATCAAAGACCCTTGATTAATGACAACAAATAGTGACAGTTTGTCCTATACGTTGAAAATCACCGCCACTGAGAAAACATGTTTACGTGCATTTTTAGAGTATGAGTCTGACTCCCACCAATGACGTCAGAATACTAAGAGACCACACAACGACTGACTCATCAAAGGAGCTGATTCTCAGAAACTCTTTATAGCTTTGCTAAAGCCCAACTATCTTATTTGTATTGTTGTAATCCTTATGAATTTTAAGTTTGAGAAGTTTATAGGGGAAAACTCACATAAACACGCCACAATATTCCTGTCTCCATTACAGATTTGTGTACAAACATTGTTCCTCCTACTAATCTTCTGTGGACATGTGCTTATGGGCTAACAGGCTTATTTTAATAGCAACCCAGAGTGGACACTGGTCAATTTTAAACAATACACCCCTATGAAGAACTGATTCAGAAGAGCAATATAATGAAATACATCTTCATTTGTTTATATGTGCATCTCTAATCATTGAGAATAAAGAGTCAAAAGAGATACAAACTGTAAGTAATGCGTCACAATTACGTAAATTAAAATTCTCACCAGCACAATCTGCACTCAACAGTTTAGCATATTAAAGCTTAGTTTATTGGAAGAGTCAAGGGTCAAGAGGTGTATGGTTAAAAGGCAATAATGATGTTCATTTAGATGGTTTTGACTGTTATAGCCTGAAGTTAAGAACATAAACCTGTGCCTCTCATGACAATGTGACTTTAACATTAATAGTCTTTTGATGCTAAATATATGTATTTTTACAGTTAAACCATTTAAAGCCACATGAAAGAAACCTTGAATGGGTCTGCAACCATTAGGTTTCTGGCAGACAAACCACAAAGTGCTAAATGTGAACTTAACTGGAATTTTAAATTTGTTTATGGGTCATGCCGAAGCACCTCAAGTTTATGCGAACAGTAAACTGTTCTCCTCTTAAAGATTAGATTAAACAGCTGTTTCCTGGATGTGGGATCATTTTAAAACCATTTTAGAAAAGTGTTCATCCATAACAGAGAATTCAACTAACAAGACAAAAAAATAAATAAATCAAGCCACCAACAATACAAAAGCTCTTAATTATATTATATTGATTAATGGTGTTGCAAATATACACTACCAGTCAAAAGTTTTTGAACAGTAAGATTTTCAGTGTTTTTCACAGAAGTCTCTTCTGCTCACCGAGTCTGCATTATTTGATCCAAAGTACAGCAAAAGCAGTAAAATTTTAAAATATTTTTACTATTAAAATAACTCTTTTCTATTTGAATATATTTTTAAATATAATTTATTCCTGTGATTTCAAAGCTGAATTTTTAGCACCATTACTCCAGTCACACGATCCTTCAGAAATCATTTTAATATTCAGATTTGCTGCTCCAAAAAAACATTTAATATTATTATTATGTTGAAAACAGCTGAGTAGAATTTTTTCAGGTTTCTTTGATGAATAGAAAGCATTAATCTGAAGTAGAAATCTTTTGTAACATTTAAAGCATCCTTGCTAAATAAAAGTATTAATTTCTATAATCCCATTCTATAAGTGATGCTACTAATAATGAAAAATGTTTTTTGAAAAGCAAATCGGCATATTAGAATAATTTCTGAAGGATCACGCGACACTGAAGACTGGAGTAATTATGCTGAAAATTCAGGTTTGATCACAGAAATAAATTACATTTTAAATTACATTAAAATAGAAAACAATTATTTTAAATAGTAAAAATATTTCTAAATTTTACTGTACTTTGGATAAAATAAATGCAGTGAGCAAAAGAGACTTCTTTAAAAACATTAAAAATCATTTAAAACTTTAGAATGGTAGAGTACAATCACCAGTACTGAAAAGCTCTGATAATAGTTGAAAACATTACAAAAAAAGTTCAAAAGAAAATGTGGAACAAATAATACAATAAAAATCACAAAGTATCTGTGACTGAATTTGTATAATTTAATTGCAACAAATAAAGCATATGGGTCAATAACAAATGAGAAAGTCTGAGATTAAAAATCTTTTAGTTTTCAAAGGGTCACATGTTTTCCTGTCACATGACAAAAATTGCTTCCTGTGTGTTTGTGCTTTTTAACTAAATTTAAAAGGTGAGCATCAAATAATAACAACAATCATTTTAATCAAGAAATGAAACCATGTTGGTCACAAAAGGTGAATTTAGGTGCATTTTTACTATATTTTTAATCATTGACTCATAGCCTACACTAAAGAGAGAACTTAAGTCATTTCCAGTTTTTTTTCTTTGTTCTTTTCCATCTTCCCTTCAGCAATACAATAAAAACACAGTAGAGGAAATGTATGATCCACATACCTGTTGTTTAACGTCTGCATTTTAGGCCTTCGTCAGGTGTCACAAAATAACTTGTTGAGATCTGAAACTGGACTCATCTAATAAAGTAAAGACCACGAGATGTGTGATCCCAATGGATTTCCTCATCAAAAAAGTCGGGAAACCTAATTGCATCCATATTTCACAAGTGCTTCCTCTGCTGGGTACTTTTCCTGAAGTTTTCCCACACGCAGAACCCAAAGAGGATGACCTGAATCCTACATAATCCTGAATAAAAACGAATCACTGAAAATAAATATAGGCTATTTTACATCGTCTCCGTTCATTTGCATTATTTAAGGTTCTTCTCACTTTTCCAAGGTGCTGTTTCATAGAGCAAACGGAATCGCTTTCAGTTTCACATCAGGGTCTGATCTCACAAAGAAGAACTTCTGATTACAAGGGGCAGACTTAAGATCTTCTGTCTTCAGGTGGGTTTCTGTGAACTCTACCTGAGCCTTTCAGTCACACACAACATCCGTTTTCCTTGAGAGAAAATAACGGCGCTTCGTCAGGACACTTGGTCCTCCTGTAGATTTCACATTCAGTTTCAGATTCACATCTTCAGGCGCTGAATATAATCTGAGAAGAGATATAATATTGCGTTGGTCGTAATTGTATCGTTGCACAAACGTTATGCGTCATTACACACATAAGAGTATATTTTCTTAATAATAACAGTAAAAACGTTTCTATATATTAGCATTATATTATCGTTAAATTAAATCACGTTTAATTTCTGTCTTTTTGTTTTAGTAAAATCTAAGTCAACCTGCAATGATAAATTGTCTAATATTTCCAACCACTTTGAGTTGAATTACTGATAATGAAAAAGTTGAAACACGAGTAGAAATTACAGAAAATATTTTGGTGAGTTAAATAAGGTGTTATACATCATAATGACATATTTTTACAGTACCCGTTTCGTTATAGGCTACAGAGCATCCTCTGTGAGAGTAATACTTCTTTCCGATGACAAACAGAACACATATAAACGCAGCACGCATAATAAAGTAGTAGTGAGTTACCTGTCATAAGCAGCGTCTGTGATGAACCGGCGTGTGTAAATAAACTAAGCCTGAGTTTGTACAGATGTGAATGAGAGCCGCAGCATTGCGTGCAGCCGCGTTCACCTGAAGCTCAGCCCAGTGTGTGCCTACATTCCGATGAAAAACTAGTAAACACGCCCCTCTAAAACGGAATGTTGCCCAATCCAGGTTGTAAATGCTCCAGTAGCTGTAGTTCGTGCATGTACTAAATTGTCCTTGTATTGTGAGCCTTAGGTTACAGAAAGTTTAAATAGATTGAAAGATGTGCATGCCATCAGAGTATGAATTAGAAGACAACTTCCAGAGGGATTAACTTTTTTAAATGGACTTTCTATAGGTAATTTTCAAGCCTCAATCTGTTGAGGCTCGTCTTGTGGCACTGCTGGCACAGCTAGATAGGCTTTTAAAACAGAATACATTTAGGTGTTTTTGTGATCTACATGTGATATGTGTGATGTGATATATTTACAGTAGGGAAATTTATAAAATATCTTTATGGAACATAATCTTTACTTAATACCCTAATGATTTTTGGCTTATAAGAAATATCAGTAATTTTGACTCATACAATGTATTGTTGGCTATTGCTGGAAATATACCTGTGCTACTTAAGAATGGTTTTGTGGCCCAGGGTCACATATAACTCTATACGTGAAACAACAGAAACACCTATTGATATTTGATCAATATACTGTCTGTTAAATGGAAGGAAATTGCTCAGCAGTTGCCAAGGTTTGTTTTTCTATTACATCAAAACATAACTGGGTTACATAAATTTAGTTTGAGATGTTGTTGTGGATGACAAAAGGCAGATATGATACAGTTTTTTGGAAATTACTTATTATAAATGCACGATCATTTGCTGGGATTCTGTTATTATATTCATACTTGTGAAAAATTCATTGGTTTGTCAGTGTTTTCTAGTCAATGAAGATGTTTAGAAATATCACAACAATGACAGGCCACAGCTCAACAAGTGGCTGCAGTTATATTGAGCTCTCCTGCAGACCCCCTAACCATGACCATGGAAACAGTCCTTAAAATAACTCCTATCAACTGCAATGGATCATCACATACAAACCACAGACCCAGGCGTTGTTATGTCTCTTGTCTCTATGTCCTTTGATTAAAAAAAAGAAAGCAATGCTAACTCTACTAAGCACTTTACCACAACGTGATGATTGTTAAAGTGCCCCAGAGCCTCAAATGGCAAGTTTCAGCTTGCAGAGAAATGTCTTTAGCAAGTGTACAACATCTTTATGCTCCTCAAATGCACATAGTCAACTTCTGATTCACAACCACTCGAAGGGATAGTTCACCCCTCACCCTGAAGTTGTTCCAAAGCTGTATGAGTTTCTTTATTCTGTTGAACACAAAAGAAGATATTTTGAAGAACGTTACCAACATTTTTCAAAATATCTTCTTTTGTGTTCGACAGAAGAAAGACATTCATACAAGTTTGGGACAACTTCAGGGTGAGGAAATGATGAAGCATTTTTCAGTGAACTATCCCTTTAATCTCTATATAGGTAAGAAGATCCCAGTCAGCATTTTAAATAGATAACTATGTATTGTATTTAAGCATACAGATTTAAACTGTCAAAGAAAGTCATTCGTTAATATGATGGAAATGTGTGTGGTTGCTCAACAACATTCTTGACAACAGAATGTGTAGCAATTTTGACAAGCAGTCCCAGTGGTGTCTTTAATGATAGCAGATGCTGCAGTGAACAGACCACAACACATCATCATCTAGTTTGTTGACCTTCACTTGTGTGTATATATTTTCATACTTTTTATTTCATTCATTTCATTTCTCCAGGTTATAGATGTATAACTCCATCAACAACCAACGGATTGGTCAACTGGATTGACTAAAATAACCTTAGTAAGCATCATACAAGGGAATAAAAAAAATCTGGAAATGAGTTTCATGCCTATGTGACTAATAGGCGGAGAATCAACATGTCTATGACTGCAATTCCTGTAAACCCCACACTAACAGCTGTATTCAACTTGTGTTTTTGCCAACCGAATCTTTCATACAGTGCACTAACAGAATCTTTCTCATGTTTTGAAGTGAATGAAAGTTTATGAGTGGGTTCATGCATGTTAAATCAGTACACCAGTAGGTGGCAAAAAGTGAGTCATTGAATAATTTGCTCAACCAATTAGTTTAAAAAACACTCATTCGTTCAGGAACAAAACCATTGACTATGGCTGCACACCTCCTATTTTACCTAACTACATAGTAGTTAACAAAACAGTATGTAAAGGGAGCAGTATGTCTAAATTCAGTATGCAAAAAACTATTTGCCCAGATGACCTACTGCTTCGGAACAGGCCTATCCCATAAGGCCATGGAACAGGTTGTGAATGCCAGTAATGTGACACAACGGACACTCTTAAAGGCACAATATGTAAGATTTTTTTATTATAATATCCAAGAAACACTAGAACAGTGTTATATATTTTTCTGACTTGTGTACTTACATTATCCCAAATGTTTCAAAGAATGTTTAAATCCAGAGAAATAAGCTATTTTAACTAGTGTAACAGACTGTGTCCTTGCATCGCCTGCCAATGACGTCACACACCCTTCATTTTCCGTTTTTTTTTTTCAGATTTTGTAGAAAACACAGAAACCCAAAGACACTTTAATATGTTACAGAATAGCATTATAACAGAACTTTCAACACACTTAAATGTATCTACTATGATAAAACAGCGCTGGTTTACCTCACATAAGCAGGACCGGACGTAGAGGAAGCGCTCGACTGTGGCATAATAAAAGCTCCGCTGCTTTGAGCAGTGTGTCGCACTCGTCCTTCATTAGCAGTGACTCCAGCATCCTTGTTTCGCTTCCACGACTTTCAGCTCCATCCTGCTTCATACTACAGTGACCTTAATAAGTCTTTAATACATTAGCTCATCCATGAACATGATTTCTGCCCGAGTCCCAACACATTGTATCGGCTGTGAGGATGAAGACATGATTCCACACTCAATCACAGCGTCTTCAAACTGAACCTTTGGTTCTTTGTTTGTTTTGAATATGCTCCCTCTAGCTGCGAAAACTTATATATTGTGCCTTTAAGTCACAAGTCCAGATTTCATGCAAACTACAATACACATTCACATTATACAGAACATATTGTACTTTTGACAGTTGTAATGTAGTCAAAAGTAGTAGCCTAACGAATTAGATAGTAGGCCTATGTGATTTTGTGTGTTTTGTGTGATGTGA
>JAHKKF010384068.1:0-14064 GCA_019740295.1 Labeo calbasu | reverse complement strand
ATGACCACTTTAAAATGTTCTTTAAAATGGTTCTTTTAAAAAAGGTTCTTTGGGGAACCAAAAATGGTTCTTCTATGGCATCACTGCAAAAACACCCCTTTGGAGCCTTTATTTTTAAGAGTGTATTTGAATTATTCAGCCAAAATTGAGCAAATTCCGTGTTATACGGTAAATTCCATTTTTATGACTGGATTTTCTGTGAATGAGTTGTTGAAATCCTACTGAAGCAATTCTGCTATTCCTCACCAGGAAACAACAACGTTTGATGGAAATGGGATCTAAGACACTCAAAAAAGTAACGTATATAAAAAGTAAAATCCTTAGAGACAAGGATGAAAGTATCTAAGGTTAGCACAGAGGGACAGCGACCTCTACAATACGTGCCTCATTGGATCCCTGATGCCTTTGCTTTTTGAAAACATTTAAATTATACGTTTAAACACCTCGGGCTAGGTTTAAAAAAAAAAATCTAATTGTTTGGATGGTTATGTAAGTGTCTTGAATAACAATAGCCGTATTCCTGTAGGAGTTCTGCAGTCTCGTATTCTACTTTCCCTCCATATTATTGTGTAACTTTGCATTTTGTTAGCCTAAGTTTAGAAACGGGCCCAAAATGCTGACTCTGGCTTCTGCAAGAAAAGCACCTTATCAGGGAGCGCTCTGACGTGAGAGTGCTATCTAGAATAGGAATCTTACAGCCTCAACACCAGAGGGGGAAAAATGTTTTCATGAACAAGAATGTCTCTATTGTAAAATATACATTATTTAGGGCTATATGCAAAAATTTTAGGCTGGAAGACTCAATAAGGATAGCACAAACTGTTTCAAAGTGAGTGTTTAGACGTTCTGCAGCACTTGACCTCATTCTTCGTTACAGTAGATACAGCAGCTTTGGGGTCTCCGTCAAACCTACAGCACTAAATACCAGTGAGACCTCCACTCCTCCTCCATCCTTAATTTTCCTCGCTCTCTCTCTCAACAGAGCTCCGCAAACGGACCCTCGTGACCCCGAATTAATCCCAAAGTAATTGAACTTACTCAAATTCCCACAGGCATGCGGCCGCCGTGTGAAAGCACTTGATGTTTCTTTGTGGAGAGGCTTAATTGGGTTTTCATGACTCCGTCAGAAATTGAAACCTTTCTCTTCTTCGTCTTTCACTCTCTACACACAGACTGGTTTCTTGTCCCCCATTTGCATTCAGGATGATGAACAAGGGCTAAAACAGAAGACAAAGTGGCAACAAACAAAGGTAGACAGGTTTTTGGAGGGATCTCACATATGAAAAGACACACTGAGCATGTTTCTCCGTGATCATTACCCATGAGCTTCTACAGCAGGGTTGCTGTGATTTTGCCAAGTAGGACTTTGCCAGGTAATGTAGGACAAATTCCAGTTTGGATCTTTGGTTGGTCCTGGAACAGTATTCCTGTAAAACAAACAAAACCTTAACCCCTAACCATGAACTCCCCATAAATTCAGAGAGCAATCATAGGTTGATAAAAAGTTGTAATAATGCTCCTAATCTTATGCATAACTCTTAACTCTAAAACCCGATTGAGTCCCTGCTGGTTATCAACATATGTTGTGCTTTGGATGATGGTTTGCACGCATCCCTGCTAGGCTTTTTAACTAGCTTCACCGGCAAAATACCCTTGGTCAAACAGATTCAAAAAGGCCATGCTGGTTGGCAAGTTTCCCCAACTAAGGTGATGCTGGTCCACCAGCAAGACCACCACCAATCCAGCACCAACCAGGAAATTCATGCTGGTCTAAGCTAAGTTGTTCCAGGATCAGCATCCACAACAGATCACAGACAGGGAGACTTACTTAAAGCGATAGTTCATCCAAAAATTAAAATTACCCCATGACTTACTCCCCATCAAGCCATCCTAGGTGTATATGATTTTGTTCTTTAAGACGAATACAATCAGAGTTATTTTAAAAAATGTTCTGGCTTTTCCAAGCTTTATTATGCCAGTGAATGGGTGTTGAGATTTTGAAGTTGAATAAAGTGCATCTATCCATCATAAAAAACACTCCACACAGCTCTGGGGGGTTAATAAAGACCTTCTGAAGTGAATCAATGCGTTTGTGTAAGAAAAACATCCATATTGAAAACTTTATAAACTGTAATCTCTAACTTCCCTTAATTGTCGCACGTGTGTTCACAAAGTGAGAAAACACTAGTCTCACGAGAAGTGAGAAATCGCTAGTCTCACGAGAACCAAGACCAAAGGGCTCTAAATGATCCCAGCCAAGCAATAAGGATCTTATCTAGCAAAACAATGGGTTATTTTCTAAAAAAAAAAAAAAATTCTCATCTTGTTTAGCTCTGCCATGCTTATCAGTCGATGCAGTTAGGGTATGTCGAAAAACTCCCATCCCATTTTCTTCTCCAACTTTAAAATCATCCTACATAGCTACAGAAGTACCGACCCAGTGTTTATGAAGTGAAAATGTAAAGAAAATCAAATGGCCATTACAAAAGAAGCGATGTAGGAGAAAATGAGATGGGAGTTTTCCGATCTACCCTAACTGTTTTGACCCCAATTACACAGTGTACGCATGCGCATGGCAGAGCTAGACAAGACGAGCATTTGAGGATAAAAAGTATATACATTTTTAGTAAATGACAGATTGTTTTGCTAGATAAGACTCTTACTCCTCGGCTGGGATCGTTTGAAGCCCTTTGAAGCTTCATTTTGGACGTTCAAACTCGCAGGCACCATTGAAGTCCACTATATAGAGATAATTCCTGAAATGTTTTCTTCAAAAAACATAATTTCTCTACGACTGAAGAAAGAAAGGCATGAACATCTTGGATGACAATGGGGTGAGTACATTATCTGTACATTTTTGTTCTGGAAGTAAACTACTCCTTTAACCCCCCGGAGCTGTTTTGAGTACTTTTTATAATGGATGATTCATTGGACTTTAAAATCTCGACACCCAATCACTGTCATTATAAAGCTTGGAAGAGCCAGGACATTTTTTAACATAGCTCTGATTGTATTCGTCTGAAAGAAGAAAGTCGTACACATCTAGGATGGCTTGAGGGTGAGTAAACCATGTGGTAATTTTCATTTTTGGGTGAACTTTTCCTTTAACCCCTTCATGTATAAATTTGCACTGGACAACTCAGCAGGCGTAACGACAGACAGGACTCCTCGTGCACTCCGTATGTGCCGTCAAGTTCAAGACACCACCATGTGCTTTTGAATGAACCTCTACAGAAGGCGAAACAAGACTCGGCGTCCGTGTCAATGATGGTCCATCTCTGACTCCGAGACGGCCACCAGGTAGAAAAGCGCGACAATACGGTACTGATCCCAAGTCAAACCCTTACCTCATTGTAGAGTTCAGTGGCTACACGAGAAACTGCAAAACCTGTTTTCGGATCAGTGGTACGAGGCAACACCCAGTCCCAATAGGGAGCTCATTTCACACACCAGACGGACTCTCAACAGGTGAAGCCTGCGCTCTCCGTGGCTAATTTACAAGTGTGCAGCAGGGCTGAAAGTGATGCGCCTTCACAGAGGAGGAAAACTTTGTTCATTAACTCAGCGTATGCAAATATTCAAAGAGTTATGTAGAGTGCGCTACGGCAAACTCTCGAGAAGGAATTTCCTCAGGCTTAATGCTCTCTCAACTGAGCACCCAACAAATTACATTGTCTTTCCTAATTTTGTAATTAGTATTCATATTGCCTATGTTTAAGAAATCACTACGTTCCAGCAAAAAAAGCTTGTTGTTCTTTGTACTGTGCCCTGTAGAGATAAACGGGGTACAGAAGCTGTTAAAGAAGGTATTTGTAATTGCACAAGGATACCGAATTAAACTATCCTGTATTTACATGCCTTTGAATGCCTTTAACTTAAATTTAAGCGGATGTCTTTTACATTGAATAATAAAGAAATTCTACTTTTTGTAAAAGTTGGCTGTATGTGAGCTATCAGGCTCTCCAAAAACACCAGAAGCCATGGAGAATGGCTGACAGAGAGGCAGACAGTGGAGTATGGCCTGGTTCCCCATGCTGATCTGAGCGTCGTGGTGAGGTGTGAATGGGGTGCTCCCCTGTCTGTGCTGCTCCGCTGCTGCAGGCGGCTCTCAGCGGCCCCATCTGTCCCCCCATTGCAGCACTGAATCAGGGACACAGCCAGACACGCTGCCATGGGCCTCCACGTGACCCACCAGACGTACACAAATACACTCACCATGTGTCTGGTGAACCACAGAACTGTTTATACAGTATTTCAACAATGCTCACAAAGTGATTCCACTCAACATAATAGTGAATTTAAAGAAATATTATGCTATGCTTATGCTATTTCAAATCTGTTCGACTTACTTGAGAATTTTTTAAAACTGTGCTTTTTAAAGAAATTACAATGAAAGGGGACTTGAGCTTTCAAGCTTGAAAACAAGATGCAAAACCACCATAAAAGCCATATAATAATTCTATCATTAATTACTCACTCTCATGTCGTTCTGAACCCGAAAGACCTTTGTTCATATTCAGAACACAAATTAAGATATTTATGATGAAATCTGTATCATGAAATTACGGTTGAACCACTGATGTTATGGACTATTTTAAAGAGTGGGTCATATGGTTTTCGAAAAATATCTTTTTTGCCATTTTATAACGTAGCTATCCTTCAATGTAAACAGTCTGCAAAGTTTTTCATCAAAAATGTGCATTATGAATAAAGATATTGCCTCTCAAACGAAAGAGTTGACTCAGAATCGCCTTAACGAGTCGTCATGTTTTCGAATCTTCTGCCTGTTACGATTTTCGTCACTAGGTAGCATATTAGCATAATCCCCGCCTCCCCGCGAAATACCACCAGTCTGACCTGCCCACAAACACTTACACTAGTTAGTTAGTCTGCACTGTAAAAGCGAGTTTGTTTTGTTGTCATTGCCGAAAGATGATGATTTGAAGATTTAGCAATACAATTTGAATCTTTTGTTGTGTGCTCATCATTTTAGCGAGGACTGCTTTTCTAAATTTGCCTTTTATCTTCTTTGGCCTCTCATCTCCTTTATTTGGACTAATAAGCATCTCCAAACCACAACCTGTGAGTACAAATGATACGCTATGTGTACATTTTCAACTGAGTGTTCAAAATAGCAAGTTTTTTATGCTAATATGTGATGTATACCTAGTGCAGCTTCCAGGTAAACCGCAATATTACAGTTTTACTGAAATAGTTCTGATAATTCGCTGTGAACCCACTATTTCCTAAGAATGTGTCGATTAATGTAGACTGTTGTTGTTCTAATTACTTCATTTAATAATAAAGAATTTAACTTAGACATATTTTGGTTTACAAACTGTGTTGTTTCATCAGTTAGTCACGTTAGCACTCGGCTAATATATCCACCATTATTGTTCGTTGAAGTGTTTACAGTTTAGCAGCTAAATTTCAGCTGTGGCCATGATTCGCTTGCATAAGCATTAAAATGTTTTTATGTCATTATTTTAAGAATGAATTGGAGCATTATATTATTGTTTTATGTTAATGTGCATGGTTTGCCAAGTTTCCACAACAAAACCCACCCAGTTGCTATTAAAAACTAGCTCAAAGGCATTTTGACAGGGGTCCCCGTTAAAAATCATGTTCCGGGGTGTAAAATACACTGTTTTTGTCAGGGTTCCCCTGGTAAATTTGCATTCCAGGGGCTAAATAGGATGTTATTGGGGTCGCTTCAACCCACAGACATCAAAAACAACCGCAGACTTGGCAACAAAGACAGTAGCCCACTAACTTGCTCAAGTTCTCCTCTCTGTACCAAATCACAACAGACTTGGCCAGCTATGCAATCAGAGCAGAGTATGCTTATAGAAAGGAGGGCTTTACAGACATTATGCTCAGAACTGATTCGAAAGAATCGTTTCGAAATCACTGACAAATGATTCTATGTACAAATGTATATTCTGTAAAAATTACAATGTTTTCTGACCATAGATTAGATTAGGACACTAAAAAAAACATATGACCTGCTCTTTAATGATGTCCTTACTACCTTTCTGGGCCTTGAACACGGTAGTTGTGTTGCTGTCTATGCAGGCTCGGAAAGCTCTCGGATTCCATCCAAAATATCTTAATTTGTGTTCCGCAGATGAATGAAGGTCTTACTGGTTTGGAACTACATGAAGGTGCGTAACTGATGACAGAACTTTCATTGTGGGTGAACTAACTTTTTTCTTTTGTGTTTTACAAATGCAAGAAAGTCATTTGGTGGACTATTGCTTTAAAGTGTTAAGCAAATTACTTTTTCCAAGGAGTACCAAACTGCTGCTAACATCACTCAATCAACAGAGGTCATAAAACTCGATAGAGTTAAACTGTCTACATGAACTTATAGGTGTTCTCTGTAGTTACAGAAAACATGTAATCAAAGTATACTAATGAAGACGGCAACTCTGCAGAAAACATACAATTATCCCCTACCCGACCAGCGGATCCGTATACGTGATTAAAATGGTCCAAAATTAGTCAAATCAGAAATGTGGGTCAGCACTGTAATTTTGGAACATGTTATAAGGAAATAATATAACTCAAAATAAAGAGGACCAGAAAAGAAAGGATATAAAAGCAAACACATTTAGACTGTGTGCCAAAATTTGTGCATGAAAGCTGTGTGTCCTCATCAGCAGGAACAAAATTCACAAATTTTACGCTAAAGTAGGTTTAGCTTTTCCCTCTTTGGGCGTTTAAATTTTTTTTTACTGCTAACGCTGAATGAAAGCCAACTGCTTTCTTGAAACTTCAAACATGGCAGCTACCCCAAAAGACCAAAACGATGCATTAGAATAAAAAGTGTGAGGTTCTCTCTCACTCTTTCCATCCCTGTCTCTCTCTGCTTTACTATGAAGGAGAGAACACTGAATATTCATGACTGCAACTCAAAACACAGGTGACATGCTTGACTTCTGTTATTCGGCTAACCTAAACAAAAGCGAGCCTGCTGCGTTTTCTTTTGAAGGAGGTGGGTTTGTATGCGTCTGAACGCTCCCGAGAGACCGCTTTGCTTTTTGTGAAGAGCGTTAAACCAACATGCTAATGATCCGAGAGGTGGGAAAAACAAGAAAGACGGCCATTCCGTCACTTCTCCCAGCGAGAGCTTTTAGTTTTCTTCTTTAAACTCTGGATTTAGCTTGGATTTGTTTGGATTTTTGTGTCAACACAAGCAAGCTGATGAACCATTACAATATCCATTACAAAAAATATAAATATAAAGGTACTATCTTTCTAGCACCCAAACAGGGTCTGAAAACGATTATAGGCAGGATTTTGTTGCTGTGAGAAACACAGAAGTGTTTCCAAGACAAAAAAAACGATAGGGTCTGGTCTCTCGGGCTGCGGTGGATGGAAAAGTGCACCTTACTGTATTTATTTGCAGGTGAAGAGGAGCCCAGCGTTTACTGAAGGGCCAGTGGGTCAAGGAGCAGGTCATGGGGGTGTGCAACCCTGGGAATGCTGCTGGAGACCTGGGTCAGGCACTAAGAAGATGAGGGGTGATTAATGCAGAAAGACCAGACCTGAACGTGACCCCAAGAGTGGATCCCCGACCTTAAGACTGCAGCTTTGTTCCACATATAGAGAATATAAAGACTCGCAGACATACCCAAACTCGACACAAAACTGTGCCTTTCATTGAAACATATGTTGACCTGCAATTGTTTTTTTATACAAAGTATTTCTGTAGCACTGGAGATAAAGCATCTAAAGATAAAGAAGCTAAAGTCCGAATACCAATTGACATTCTTGTCTACTATATACTTGTGTTTTGTTATATTTAATAGAATAGTATGTCAGTATTTAAACATACGCATCGTATAAATGTGTTCTGATGCATTCAGACTACATTAAGTAAATGTATTAGCATTTAGCTAATTATTAAGCATGGTTGAATTTAGAACACATTTTAACTTAACTTTCACTGCCATCTTTTCATGCACTATCATTCAAAGGTTTAGGGTCAGTAAGATTTTTAGGGGTTCAAGCATGTAGCACTGAAACCCTATTGTAATTGTTAGAATGGTCACGGATCAGGGATCTCCGCATAAAACTGTTCGTGTAGACCAAACCGTAAATCGTAGAGACTTGAAACTTGGAGGGATGGTAGTACTCACACTGTCTACAACATGACCAAGGCTCGTCCCAATCAGCCTGACGGGGGCGCTACAGCGATCAAAAGTACGGAATCGCTAATAATAATTCCTAAACCGTCAGTTGCAGGCTTAAGTGACTTATATTGTTGGTATCCTTGGCTCATTGTGGACAAAACGCATGCATCAGATTCGATCGTGAGCTGAAGTTGAAATTTTCGGGTACTTAGCATTTTTTTTTGAAAAACCTACTTTTGCAAACTAGTCCTAGGTTTTTCGCCTGATCGGAACTAAACCAGTGCAGAAACACTGTCTGTAGAGTGAATATCAATGATTATCAAAAAATGCCGAACTTTCACCTCACCTGTCGCAAGGGGGCGCCAACACATTCGAAAGGGGCAGGGCCACTTTTAGTAAAATGCCTATAACTCCTAAATGGAATGAGATATTTTTGCCAAACTCAGAACACTTATGTCAGAGCTCAATCTGAGGTCGTTGGGGGGAAAAATCACTGAGTTTGGCCATTTGGTGGCACTATAAGAGGGAACAAAACATAAAAATGGCTATAACTGTGCAACCATTTGTCCTTTCAACATGAAAATTGGTGTGCACGGTCTTGGTACAAAGTGGCACAAGTGTACATCTGCGTATGTCAAAAAACATGGGCGCCACTGGCCACCGAAATTTGAGCACCTGTCAGACAAGGTTAACGGAGGCCGATCGAAAGAAACTCGGTGGGACTGTTCGACTCAGCCGCAAAGGTATGAGAGAAATTTGAAAGATATCGGCCACTGGGGGGTGATATCACATTTTTCAAGGGCGTAAATGATTGTACGTCGTGCGATATTCATATCATGCAATAGAACTCCTCATTCCAGACAACTTTGCCTCTAGAACCACTGCTGTCAATCAAGTCTTTTGTTAAATGACTGAGATGTAAAAAAAACCTACTTTTGCAAACTAGTCCTAGGTTTTTCACTCAATCTGGAAAAAGACACTGCAGTACAATTCTCTGGACTCCCTAGGCCAATAATTAAAAAAAAGTTTCAATTTACCCTTTGGGAAGCTATAACAGGGTTGTTTAGAAAATGTATCCAAATGTACCCAAAATCCTATAAAGCCTAAAAGAAAACTAAAAACTTCACAAAACCTGCAGAGCACATGCGACAGCTGATTCTAAACAAACACGCAAAGTTTTAAGGGAATCGGACCACAGCTGGTACTATAACAGTCATAGACATTAAAAAATAAATACTATAAATATATAATAAATAATATATATATATATATATATATATTTATATTTTTTTTTTCTTACACTCACCAAGGCTGCAATGACTTGATTAAAAATACAATAAAACTAAACAAAAATCTCTCCTATTTAAATACTCAATTAATTTATTCCTGTGATAGCAAAGCTCATAAGTAGGTTCATTTCTCCAAAAAGTGTAAACATTTTGACTGAATTGAATTTCAAAACTTTTTTTTTTAACATCCCTACAGATTCCACATAGTAAACAATGGCTTAAGTTTGGGCTGGTAGTATAATTTTTGTCCAACCAATGCAGTACTAGATAGGAAAAATATTTGGTGGAAACCTGTTTGAAAATGTTTTGCTGACTAGTAAGTAAGTGAGTAAGTAAATAAGGAGAGAAAAAAGGAAACAAATAATTAAAAATATATTTTCTTTTCTGTTGTATGCCAAGTAAGCCTGCTAGAAAGTCTAAGCTCACGCCGATGAGACTTCTAATGACACTTCCACCTTTCTGCTCAGTGAGGGGGAAAGATAGGTATGACTAAACTTCCTGGAGAGAGAGAGAGGGCCAGGGGAAGCTTGCTGACCCAGAGGAGAGATTTACGGTGGTAATCCTGTAGATACAGACGTCCCTCGGGCTCTCGGACCTTAGCTTTCTGAATAACGTTGGCTCTGTGGACATCTTCATTACTGAGTGCAATGCAGGTTAAAATCCTGTTACACAGCACTGCAAAACAACTTCTAACTCTCACTTAGAAAGTGACTACAGCAGAGCTTAGAGGTACTGTTTGTCTGCAAAGAATCGGCTACAGAAAGATACAGTTAAGAAAATTCAATTCATTTCCCTCATTTGTGGCATCTTCGTCTTAAAAATACTAATTTGAGGCCTCAAGTTGGGTGTAGTTAAAATGGAGAGAAAAAAATTCTTATCCATTAATCTGTGTGAGATGTACGACTTGTCTCTGTGGAGATGTCAGGCATCGTTGATACAGCTGAAAAATGAAATGAGCGATCTTACGCTGACGTGGTCTCATGGGTGCTGTTTACACGTTCCACTGCTCTCCAATATTCATATCTTTCTTTTTACAGTTTTAACAAGAAGGCATTAGCTAACACTTATCAAAATATATCAGTAAATAGTGTTACATTAATGAAACGCCAGCGTTTGATGTCACTGCTGTTGTGATGTGCTTGTTCCGAGGGAACAGTTTTTTTATTCTGTTCATATCTGTTCTAGCAATACACTGAAGCGCTAATTAAATTCCTCTGACAGACACAGACACAAACCTAGCAAAATAAATGGATTGATTAAATAGAACATAAACGACAGGTAGACACGGGATTCTTTCATTAGACTGTCGATGTTTATACAAGGTAATAGTTTTCAATGGAATTTAGGCTACTTTATTTCACTGTAATTGCTACTGCTATGTAACTACAAAGTCCCGTTGAAAAGTTTGAAACAGATCTAAACGGATCTAAAAATGCACAATATATTGGCACCATATTGTTATGTGACAAAATTCAAATACATAAAAGTAAAATAGTTAAATGAACATGAACATGTAGTATACCTTTGTCACCGGCATCTAAAGCTAACCCAAAAATAAAAATACTATCATTAATTACTCACCCTCAAGTCATTCCACACCCGTAAGACCTTCGTTCATCTTCAAACCACAAATTAAGATATTTCTAATAAAATCTGAGAGCTTTCTGACCCTGCACAGACAGCAATGCAACTGACACGTTCAAGGCCCAGAAAGGTAAAGTAAGGACATTGAGAAGAAATTGTTGAATAAAGTCATTATGATTGTTTTCTTTGCACACGTAAAAAGTATTCTCAAAGCTTCATAACAATACGGTTGAACCTAGTGTTAATTTCATCAACGAAAACTATGACGAAAAATGTCCGTTTACGAGTGGACAAACGAAAGGTCAACAAACGAAAACTATGACTTTATCAAAATGCCATTTCGTTGATGAAAAAAGACGAGACTAAAATGTATTCAAAAAAAATAAAAACTTTACCAAAAACTTATTTTTATTTTCATCAATGAAAAGGAGACAAAATGTTATTGCATGCACAAACATGCTAGAGTTTAGTGATCAAAATGAAAGGGTCATTCAGCCAGTCTGTGTTCTGTCATTAGATCTCAACGATATTGTTTGCGATTGTGGTTGCTAAATAAATGCACTTACTCAACCGCTGTTGTTTTAATAGAGAAACATGGGCTATTGCAATTTTAAATTGTTGGAGTTACTATTAGGAATTATAATATTTTTTGTTTGTTTTACCAGTTTTCATAATTTCTATTGATTTGTGCTTACTGGTGAGAGTGCAATGCCTAAAATGCAAAACTAAAGTTCTCAAATGACAACAATCATAACGATTATAATTTTGAGCAAAAATAAGTTTTATCAGTTTAACCATTATACAGCGTGACTAAAATGCTCATACATTTCATTGACATAAACGTGAATAAACAAAAACAGGACAAGGTTGACTAAATATGATAACTAAAATGTATATTTGAGTAAGACTAAGACTAAATTACAAATGTCTGCCAAAATTAATTAATTAATTAATTAACGGTTAATTAACAATAATCTTACTGCTAAAATGTTTTGATTGACTAAAACTAGACTAAAATACTTTAGATTTTCTTTGACTAAAACTAAATGTTGAGACTTTTTAGTCAACTAAAACTTGACTAAAAATAAATAAATAGAATGACTAAAGATGACCTGACAAGGTCTAAATATAAACTAACAAGGACATTTAACACGAGACTAAGACTAAAACGGAAAATAGCTGACAAAATGAACACTAGTTGAACCACTAATGTCACATGGACTATTTTAACGATGTCCTTACAACATTTCTGGGCCGTTTAAATGTTTCTGTTGCATTACTGTCTATGCAGGATCAGAAAGCTGTCGGATTTCAACCAAAATATATTAATTTGTATTCTGAAGATGAACGAAGGTCTTATGGGTTTGGAATGACAATAATAATACCAGTGGATTTTAAAATAAATAAAATGAATAATAATAAAGATGTTATCAATATAGTGTGGTATCAATATAGATGAGATTATCCAGCTTGCTTATGCTGGCAAAATGACACCCACCATTACAATTCAGTGATTTAAAAAGTAATCAGTTCAATTTGCTTTGCAAATTGGCTTGAACAAATCAATAACAATCGGTTCAAAAGAACAATTAGTTTGCGAATCAGACACATTTAATGGCCAATCTTAATAGGGATGATTAGAGCCCGCATAATGACGTACTACGTCAGAGCTCCTCCTGCCTGTTTTACCATCTATCTCTCAGATCATCTCAGGTGGAGACAGTCACCGGCCCTATTGTATAGGGAAATGGCAAAGGGAAGGGAGCCAGAGAAAGCTGGATGTAAGCACTTCTGCTTTCCCTGCACTACTGCTGATGTGAGAGAGATATCAGCGGGCAAGAGACAGAGAGAAAGTGGGAGAGAGAGCTGGAGCGTCTCTTTTCAGGACAGTGGTGGCAGAAAATGACAGTGCTCCTCTGGGGCTCTAGGGTAATCTTTGCCTTATGTATCATCATGTTCCATCGCAAGAGACATCTGCCAAATGACTCACCGTTTGCAAAACTTACAACGTGTGCAAAAATACCCAAATCGTCTGCATTAGAGCAGCGCGGTATAAAAAGTAACGTTCCCCCAAGAGACGCGGAGAACTAAATCCTGTCAATGGCAGGCTATCACACGGCAAGCAAAGCAGAGGCATGAGAAACTCTCCAGCCTTTCACATGGAATCAACAGAGTCATCACAACTATGAGATAAGCATCTTCACCGCTGCACATTACAGACACCCTCATGCTGGCAGCTCCATCGTGGGAATTTAAAGATAACTCACACACATTTGTTACCCATCCAACAATAAAATGTTAAGAGGTTGTTTTTCATATACAGTGTCAGGTTGCATTTCATTTAAAGGGACAGTTCACCCAAAAAATACAATTCTGTCATCATTTACTCACCCTCATGCGATTCCAAACCTGCTGGTTAGTAAGTAAAGTAAAGATTTTCTGCATACAGAACCACCATGTCAATTCATATCAACTAAGTGCGCTCTTTTGTGATTCAAGTGGAAAAAGTTGCATAATCACTGGACGGCAGGAAGACCCTGATGAGGTGGAGATGGTGTTACATTCCCCTCACTCTGTCCCTAAGCACGGGGTGGAGAGAGAGAAAACAAAGGAATGAAAAGTCAAAGAGCAAGGGAAAAAGGGAGACTCATACATCTCAGTGAAACAACATGATTCATGAAAATGTCATGCTGACAGGGCTCAAACTGAGAGCCAACAGTTTGCACTCCCAAAATACCTCTTCTGACTAATGCCACTGCAGGATACACACACACACAGACACACACACAAACATAAATGCATATACTGTATATAACGCAGGTGTACTTCCAACACACACATTTGCTGTGAGGATTAGAAAACAGCGACCTTCAAACCTTTAAATAGTACATACTCGTTCTGAACAACACTGGACACCTCACGCTGGAAAAGACCAGACGATAGTAGTGACAGTTATCATTAAAGGGGTCATCGGATGCCCATTTTCCACAAGTTGATATGATTCTTTAGGGTCTTAATGAAAAGTCTATAATATACTTTGGTTAAAAATTCTC
>JAHKKF010384053.1:0-13324 GCA_019740295.1 Labeo calbasu | reverse complement strand
ACGCTTTGGAATGTAGTGAAGTAAAAGTGAAAGTTACTCAAAATAAAACTACTCCAGTAAAGTACAGATACTTGAAAAATGTACTTAAGTACAGTAACCAACTACAACTACTTCCTTACTGCCCACCACTGCTTACTAGCATGATTATCATGTCATTAGCATGTTGTTAGCATGATTATCAAATTACTAGCATGTTGTTAGCATGATAGGCTAGCATTAATACTCTGTTGTTAGCATGATTAGCATACTACTAGCATGTTGTTAATATGATTAGCATGTTGCTTGCATGATTAGCATATTACTAGCACGTTGTTAGCATGATTAGCATGTTGCTATCATGTTTCTAACATGATTAGCATGTTACTACCATGTTGTTAGCATGATTGGCAAGTTAGTAGCATGTAGCTAGTATGATTAGCAAGTTACTAACATGTTCCTAGCATGATTAGGAAGTTAATAGCATGTTGCTAACATGATTAACAATTTACTACCATGTTGCTAGCATGATTAACATGTTTCTAGCATGATCAACATGTTTAAACTAGCTAAAACCAGTTGATTCAGTAAAAACTAGCTGAAAACCAGCTAAAACCAGCCTATGCTGGTTATTTAGTCTTAGCTGGTTTAACCTTGGCTGGTCTTTTAGCAGGTCTCCCAGCTTGGCCAGCTAAGACCAGCCTGACCAGCTAACAAGTGGCCAAAACTACTTTTAACCACTTTAAAACCAGCCTGGGAGACCAGTCAACTTACCATCTTAAGAATACATAACATGCAGATATTTTCAAACCAGGAAAAGTGGCATAGCACCTACTATAAACCTTATTATAAACCTAATCAATAGTGTTAACAAAAGCAAAAACGCAATGCTATACCGAGTGAGCTACCGAGCAAGTTTACTACTTAAATTTTATAGTACGCAATTATATTTTCCACTATATACAGTATGTTGAAAAAGTCATATCTATTGTTCAAAAATGATGTTCATATCACATTCAATCCGGTATGTAGCTGTCTGATTTTGTAAAGTTGTTCATTCTACTTTGCATTTAAGCATGAAAATTACCTCAAATATGAATTAATTTCATAGTTTTGCCTTCAGTTAGATTAGATTATCAAGACATTTGTGTGTGCTCTTCAAAAATAATAGGTGTTTATTGTGATATAACTTGTTTTATTTGCATCCGAAAAACCACTGTCAACGAGAAACCCCACTAGAAACCCCCAAAACCCCCAAAACTAAGAGAAGCACATGGATGAAACACTAAACTAGCAAATGTGTGTCAAGAGTGGATTAATTGACCGTCAACAGTGTTACACAAGTATTATTGCTGCAAATTTTAACAAGACAATTTAACTAAAACTTATGAAAATATATTTCTAAACATACCATATGCTCAGTAGTTCAAGGCTTCCATGTTGAATATAGGCCTAAAACACTAAAAATGTCAACTAAGTTACATGGTGAACAGTAGCAAACATAGATGGTACTTTATGCAAACATTCCTAAAGATCACCTTTATTTATATAGCACTTTATACAATATAGATTGTTTCAAAGCAGCTATGTAAGGTCATGTTTGGGTTTTTGGGGAACAGGAAAACTTTTTTCTTCACATTGTCAAATTCTAAATGTACCCCTAATTATAGAATGCCCCATATACATCTCCGCAAACCTGAAAAACGTACCCATATGTACGAACCACTGCAGTTTCCAGTTGAAATTAACATTATGGAAGTAATATGATGTCAGTAAGTATGATTTACAGGTACAGAGTTTTAATAATAAAGCTTAATTTTCACACAGTTACTTGCAGAATATTATGTTATGACTTCAAAACTATTTTAACGTCCTGCGTGATTTGAAAACATTTGAATGTTGTCGTCACATATACAGCTTCGCGTGCATCTAATTCAGTGAATAGATCGGTAGCTCACGCGATACGGCGTTGCATATGAGTGATAAAGAGCTCCGGTACAAACCCCATGAGAAACTATGGTTTGACAAAACAGCTCAAATCCGTAAAAAGGAAGTTAAAATAGCACAGCACCATCAACAAATGCTTTTTTATATCACTTTTGCATTTGTTAATGCTATCGGTTAAGTTTAGGGTTGGGTTTGGTGTAGGAGATATTTCTAACACAATAGAACCTTAACCTTTAGCGACACTCCCTGGATATTTGAATTCTGAACAACCGCAATACCTCGAGCAGCATAATAAAAACGCAGCAATACATTCCCGTACCAATGTAATAAAAACATGCCATGGTCACATATCGAACGTGTGTTTTAGCGCCACTCTCTGGACATTTCACTTAGAAACTGCCATGAAACATGAGGTAAGGTATTTAATTACAGTGCTGCAGATATGTATACAGAGGCACGTATTTTCATGAGCCTGGGTTGAATAAATCAGTCTTTATTAATCAGTAATCTGCCCTGTAATCATAATTTTTTGTTTTACTGCCTCTAGTGTTCATTTCAGTTGGAAACAGCAGAATTGTATGTTGTATTGTGCATACATAGGTATATTTTGAAGTTTAACAATGAACCTGGGTTGCAACTTGGATAAAACAACCTTTTTATTTGATTAAACAATCTTTTATCAGTAGTACTTTATTGCAAATGTTTTCACTTACCTAGAATTCTGTTATTGCATTCTCTTAAACGATACATGAACTGCTTTATTAGAATTAGTTCAAAACTGTACTTAAAAGCAGTGTTGTTGATGATGCATTCTTTTCCTTACTCTTGCTTGGGCTGAAATGGAAAAACACACAATTAGTGATTTTAGCATGCACAGGCACCAAGTTATTAGCCATAACTTCTACCAGTGCCATTTCTCTCGCTCTTTCTCTAAAAGCACTCCAGTCTGAGTATAATACCATATTGAGTCATGGCTCTGGCAAATGCAATTAATGAACTCTGGATTAATTACCACAAATTTCATCACAGTCTGTCCGACTGTTTAAATATGGATAAATACGGGCCAATTATTTTACTGGTCTCAGTGTTTGAAAAATAAAGTATGCTTGATAAATGGTTTTAACCTCTTAAAGGGCCAATGCAAATGTACAGGAGAGGAGAAGGAAGTCTAAGGAAGCCTGGAAGTCAATTTCACATTCAGGGAGCATCATAGCCATTGGGGTAAGACACAGGAAGAGAGTTGATCATACGGGAACAGACTGGCTTGATTTGATGCTTGATTGAGCTCTGTTTGAAGATGTAATCCATTTCAGTTGTGACGAGCAGGAAGAAGAAAAAACAGACAGGGACGTCAAGAGACGTGCATTAAAAAGAAGGCGAAACAAAAGGGATTGCCCACATGTGGAAGTCCTGCTCTCTTTTTAAACTTCTGAAGCTGTTCAACCTTAGCAGATAAGAGGAAGGAAAGGATGAAAGTTAAAAGAGTCCTGATAAAAAAAAAAGACCATAATGAGGGCCAAGGTGCAGAAAGACTTTTGAATGTTCAGGGGTGGAATATGCATCTCCTGTCAAAGAGGGAGAGAAGCCTCTAGGGGGCTTGTGTCTTGACATTCTCCCATCGTCAGTGGTACTTTGGGTGGATTTAATTAATATAAGAACAAAGTCGAATGATTCCACCTCCTTCACACACATTCACATTTCTCTCTCCTCTCACTCTCTCTAGTTCCTCAGAGAGTGGGTTTCTATCTGATAGCTTCTCTCCCCTCATATCCACTCGCCCAGTCAGATCTGAGTTGCACAACATTTTCACCAAATTGTGATTTGTTTTTTCTCTGTGCCAATCTGATCTGTCTTTTTTGGCATATCAAGCAAACAACCATTAGTCTAATTTATTATTTATTTGACCAAAGCAGTCTTTAATCAACTTCGGTTTAATTTGATATATGTAAATATCACAAAACCTGTCAAGAACACACATGGGTCACCACAAAAAAACACAATAAATAAATAACACATATTTTGCTTAAAATATATGCTTAAAAAATGCTTGAAATCGGATAACACATTACAATAAGGTGTCATTTGTTAACATTAGTTAATGTATTAACTAACATTAATAAACAATGAATAATACATGTATTACCATATTTAATCATCTTTGTTAACGTCAGCTGATAAAATACAGTTGTTCATTGTTAGTTCATGTTAATTCACAGTACATTAACTAATGTTAACGAACACAAGTAATGCGTTAGTAAAGGCTGAAATTAATAAGCTTAATAAATGCTATAGAGGTATTGTTTATTCTTAGTTCATGTTACTTAAAGTAGTTAACTATTGTTAACTAATGAAACCTTATTGTAAAGTGTTACCAATTATCTACATTATACAACAGTGTTATTTAAGAGTAAATAATTTAATATATTTATGAATTATTTAATGATTTACAATTACAACATAGATTTATAATTAAATATACATGGTAAATAATGTGAAAAAATATTATTTTTATATCAAAATGTAAATATTGAGAATCACTGTTGTTAATAAGAGAATTTAAAAAAATAATAAAAATCTATCTATCTATCTATCTATCTATCTATCTGTGTGGCACATGAACTACATGTTTTCATGATATTCAGCCAAATTCAACTTTTACGGTCAGAAACAGAGTATTGACATTTTGCTATATTGAGTATTTGCAGTCAGAGTGGTACATTTGTCATTTTGAGTTAGTGTGGAAGGCTTGCTGGCATTGGTTTAGCGCCACAGGAAAGCACCTAAAAAATCTAAATATAACTTAGCAGGCTTTTAATTTATGATGTATCACATCTGTTACGATCTACAAGGTCAGGCCGAGCACTGACCAGAGTCATAAAAAGATTTGTTATATCAATCGCAGAAGGATTTGTGAGCTTCCATTTAAACAGTGCCACAACACAGCCTGAGCGTGCGTATGTGTGCGCTATAATCACCGGAGCTCAGAGCACTTCTGGTTAGTAGATTAGTTTGTGTCACCAGGGGTCCCTGCTTTCCTGAGGTGCCTCTGTTATTTCTGTCTGCTTTGTTCAGTTGTGTATTTGTTTCCTTGTTTATTATAGATCCTCTAGATTGTAAAATTGTTTTGAATATAAATGCCGCACAGACTCTTCAATATTCACCTCAGGTGAGGGGCGATAAAATTCGTTTCATTCGGCAGAATCTCTGAGACGCTGATTCTTAATCACCTAATATCATGCCACAATGAACAGATCGCAGAGTTGCGAGTCAAGACCGCCCAAGATGAAAGAGAGAGAAGGAGAGGGAGAAAGCAAAAAGTGTTGCTAATTTATAGCTAAATATGATGGAAGTAATTGGGGAGGACTTCAGCGAGACAGAGAGAGCAAACATTGGATGCTCCTCAGATGGAGCGTGATGGAACTTTTGTTCTGCCATAAGAATTCCAATATGCTCCCTTATTTTTGAGCTATGCCAGCTATTGTCTCTCTCACGGGACACAACGTTGAAAAAAATCATTTTAAAGCCCCCTGCATTAGCCTAACGTGCCCAAACAAACTCCTACACTAAAAAGCTGGCACTCTCATGACAAATGAACTAGTTGAAAGAGAAAAGAAGGTTAGAAATCGCCCCCCACGCACACTGAGGTTCAGCATTTTAACAAATGGACCTTGAGCGCGCTAGCAAATATTGGTGTAGGATGATTTTGAGGGCCTACAGCACATTGAGTTGTAGAAAAACATGTTTCCGTTCTACTTAGGTACACAGTCAGCTTGCGCTGAGAAGCTAAAACCGGTCAGGACAGAGTAGGAGAGGAATCTGTGGCATTAGCTGGAACTATAGGCTTTGACTGGCATTTTCATGCAAATTCAGTTGGCGCGTAATGTAAAACTGTCTACCAATGGGCTTTGAAAAAGACTTGAAGACTTTAAAGGTTTTTATGTTGCGATTCGATAAAGGCGGCGACGTACTTCGTCATGCACAAAACAACCTTCAATTTTCAGCCATTCAAAGATTACAGTGAACACAAAAGGAACAAAACAGTTGGTTGTATACTAACCTGTAAACAAGAAAACCCTTTCGGACTATTGACCACCGCATGAATGGGGCGTAATCCCCGAGAGCCAGAGTCTTTCTGTCAATAACGCACTGAGACAGACTCTTGATAGATTTTAACAGAGGGGAACGAGGAAGGTAAGGAGAACAAATCCACAAGCAGCATCATTTTGCAAAGGATTTATAGAAGACCTTGCCTTGAAACTTCACAAAGACACTCATTCATCCTGTGTACGCTGCCAGGTCCCCGAAGCACAATCCATCTACAGCTGTAGAAGTAAAGCCTCAGAACCACAACTGTGTCAGTTGACCCCCTCTGTATAACTCTGGCCTTTTTTTGACAAACAAACAGACATTTTGGCTCAAACAGAATGTTGAAGAACAGTACACGATCCTTACGTGTACAATCGATACAGAGCACCGGAGGGAAGATTCTCACACATCCTTTTATTGTGGAAGGCAGACAGACGCACACAGCAGCTGGGCAACAGAGTTGCCAGATCTTATGAAAGAAATGACCCCGGATCTAATCAGAACTAGCCCGAAAACCAGGCCAAAGTCTGAAACAATATGTTTGCTAAATCTTTATTTCAGCCATTTTTTAATAGAAATGCAGGCATGTAAAAGGATATGTGAAAAAATCCATCTGCATTATATCTTGGACTAGATGTGAGGGCTAGACTTCATCCATCAGGAACTGACTGGAACCCAAAAACAGAAACAATTTAAGGCAAAACATTATGAAGTGTTTTTATGACTTGGAATAACATGCACTGATGCACTGAAAAAAAAAATATACAAAAACACAAAAATATAGAGGTCTGATGAAGAGCCTGCATGCTCAAAATGTGACTTGCATGGTAGTCTGATATTATTATTATTGTTGTTGTTGTATTTTTGGATCTTAGGTGTGCTGACTTTTTCTGTTTTCATTCAATTCTTTCAAATAAATAATAGATAACTACATAAATTCTTCTGTTTACACTTTAGATTAGGTCCAATTCTTACTATTAACTAATTATTAATGATGAACTAACTATACTTTTGCATTAATGTACTCCTAATTACTGCTTATTAATACTTTGTTAGCAATTAAGTTTAAGAATTGGGTAGGATTAAGCATTTAGAATAAGGTCTTGCAGAATAAGACATTAATATGTTTTTTTTTAAGTAATAATAAACAGCCAATATCCCAATAATATCCATGCTAATAACCAAAGTGAGAACTGAACACTAAAGTGTTACCAATATTCTTATTAAATCACCGAAGTATTTAAAGTAAAAAAAGGGAACATAAAAAGCATACATTTTAAGGTTAGACTTTAAATTTTCATGTTAAATCCACTATTTTATTGTATTGCATATAAATGTTCTACAGTATATATACAGTATTAAGTTCAATTACATAAGAAGTAACTAATAAAATTACAGAAAAAAATAAGAGTAATCCCTTACTTTACTTTTTCAAGGTAAAAGTAATTAATACAGTAACTAATTACTTAGTAACTAGTTACACTCATCACTGATTAAGATGCACAAGAATCAGATTCTGTCTAATATGGATAAGCTGGTAATTTAATATTTTTATGCTATGGCCGATAATGAATAAATGATGGAATTAAAATTCTTAACTATGTTATGTTACACTGAAAATAAAACATTTAAAAAACGAAATCAACTGTATTAAATGCTTCACATAATGTAAATTTAGGCAGTGCAACATTATGATAAATATTCATTTTGTAATTTACTAGAGACCTCAAAAGCAATCTATAAATGTAAAATTAAGAAAATTCATTAACTAACACTGAGTATCTGCTGATCAAAATGCAAAATCAATTAATCAATCAATCAGTCAATTATTGGCTGATAACTGGTATATTATGCATAGTTGTATGAATGGAAATATGTCATTAAACACTGCAAATATGGCAAATGAACCTAAAAAGAAATATTTATACATTTATAAATAATTAAACTTCAACATTTTCTAGGTATTGCAACAAAACATGATAGAAAATGTAACATTATATAAGGTAAAATATAGGATCAGCAGTGCCCTTCAAAACTGCATTTCGTGTGTTTACTTACCTTTCTTCTTCCCTTTACAACCTCTTTTGGTAATCACCGTTATGTGCCTTTCAGAGTGCTTCTGTTCGAGTAACTCTTTATTATCAGACAAAAAGAAGCCGTATAAATGGACAGATACTAAAGCCAGGCAGAAACGCTCATTGCCAGGTCAAGACAATGAGGAGTGGAACTGTGCATCCATTTGGCAACAGCCACAGAACTAACACACAAAAACAGGAGAAAAAAGGAGAGGACTGGACCGATGAATAGGATACATGAATAGGAAGATAAATATATATTTAGGGAGCATAAATGGATGAAAACTAAAAAAAATAGTTAAAAATGATGAAATCTGGTTAAATAACACACTCAGACTACATTTTCTAAGTTAGAATGCTGAATATGACATTTACTTGACATATTCTTACTAACACATGGAAGAGAAATCATTTATAATAGTGGTTCTAAACCTTTGTTACTTCAAGGCCCCCTATTGTCCACAATAATATTTGTGGTCCTGTGATTTTTTTCTAGTTGTTCATGATTTACTGGATTTTTAAAAATATTTTGTACTCAACATTTCTACCTCATAAAATACTTTAGAGCTTGGCTAACTTTTGAAAAACACATTCATTATAAAAAATTCCTATGGCATTTCACAATTTTATTCCCTTTTTTTATTCCTGTTTTCTAGACTTTTTCATGTCTAGAAAGCACATTTTTAAAATTACACTTTCTCAAATATATAGGCTTTTCAAGACTGAAGGGGTTAATTCAAATGAGAAATACCATAATTTTTAGTTGTTTTGGCTTTTTTTAATGCTTGTTTAGTCTAACTGATAATAATTTAAAATTATCTTGAGAAGTTTGTTGAGAATCACTTATTTATAAGGTACAATAAACACTACATGGCCAAAGGGTGTTGATGGCAGCATCTTTACCATGCTATAGTCTCAGCCTACGGACCTGATGCATATGGCACACAAAACTGGAAACACTTCAGGAGCTTCAAAGTCGCCATTGGATTGGTTGAATTCTACAGGATTTCCAGTTGCGTTCTTCAACGTTCCGCATGGAAACAAAGATGCCATGATGACAAAGAAAGGCATCATGAAAGAAGAAAGCCATCCTGTTTGCAGCTGTGACAATGAGCACTTATCAGGATCAACAAAACGCTGGATTTTCAAAAGTATGTGAAATATGTAAAGTTTGTGGCATAGACTCTTTAAAATATGGTCTGTCAGTTATATGGCCTCTTGGGCAGTCCTTGGCAATCCAAATCTTCTGCTGTCAGTCTAAAGATCTGGCTACATGAGACTAACCATGCTATAATAAAACCAAAGCAATCATACAACCAGAAGATCATATGAAAGCACCGATGTTGGCCAATTATAACTATGTTGAGCTCCCATTTATCCAACACGTGGTTGATTGGGTTGAGGTCACGACTCCTATCAGACCAGTCAAGCTTTCCCTAGCTAATTTTAACTAAGCATGTTCTGTAAAGACTTGTGAACTTGATCATTACCATGCTGAAACAAGAATGAACCATTTAAAAAAAGTCTTCCATGATGTCGGAAACTGAAATGAAGCTAAAAGCCCTCCCCGACAACACAGAAAAAAGTCCATTATTCATCATCAACAAAATCTGACAGTTGGCGCACCACATTTGGGCAAGGAGCATCTACTGGTAATTGCCAAACCTTCATTTGCGTGCCAGAAAAGCATACTTTAGAGAATGGCAGTGAGCTTTACAAAGCACTACAGCCAAAACTTTTTTATGGTTCGTGGTGTTATTCCACTGGAAACACATTTTTTGAACCCAATCCGTGATTGGTCGGTTACGTTAGCTAATGCGGCCTAATACTTCACAGCTGTCGCTGCTTGTAGATGTGTCCAATTCTCAATAACAGCACTTACGGTTGACCCAGGCAGCTCTGGCAAGGCAGAAATTTAACAAAATTACTCGTTGGAAAAGTGGCATACTATGGAGGTGCCATGCTGAAAGTCATTTAGCTCTTCTGTATGGGTTATTGTCTTGGCAGCGGGATAGCCGACACCGCTAATTAGAAAGAGTGTCCATTTGGCATTAGCATCAAGAAACAGACAGATGAATAATATCCAATGGCATCCCAAATACTTGGCACACGAACATGTCTTTCCCTGGATTTCATACTACTACCTCAAATCAGAATTATGAATAAATGAAAATGAAAGCAGGTGTTTTAAAGCCGCAAAGCTCTTTTTCATTCTTCGTTTAGGAATAAAAAGAACATTTTACAGTATACGAACATCTCCACGCTGCCCATGCTGTGCATTTTCCTCTCAATAACAAGGTAAACACATAAAAAAAAGCAGTAAAAAACAGCAGTTAAGAAATCTAAGTAATGTGGATGTGTGCACAAGCTGAATAAATGAAATGACGTCACACGTGCTTCAACATACATCTTCAACAGATATTTATTGATGGCATGTCTTGCATAACTTCTCTTGAGTCTGTACATATCAGTACAGAAGTGTTAATGAGTTGCTCGTTTTGTCACCACAGATGGGTCTTTAAATTACTTTGCTACTTTCTTTTACACTTTTTAAAGTTTACACATTATAAGGTCCGACAGAGTGAGAAAAATGGTACTGGGATTTCAGTGAAAAGAGATGATACGAATACAGCCCTGAGCTGTCTTAAAGAGACACTGAGAGGGGAAACTGCAGGAGAAATTCATTTTTGAGTAGATTTAGCGTTTCAATTAGCACCAGAAGAGCTGTGCGTATGAGTGTGTGTGAGGTGGGAGGCCAGGTGCACAAACCTAAGGGCATTGACTTTACCTGTTGTAGATCCCACTGGTAGTGTGACTGTTGTGCTGCAATCAATCACACCTCACTGTGAGATGAAGACAGTCTCGAACATCAGTGCTTCAGAAAGCCAATTCAATTTGTTCGCTTTTTTTTTTTCCAAGTTGTAGATTTATGCCTGAATTTAAACTGAAGTTCTATAGTTGGTTTTAAACATGTTATTTCATTTTTAAAAAACCTGCTATATATGTTAGAAGCCATGCGGTATTATTTTTGTTCGGCTGTGTTTTCACATGATCACAACTTTGATCTCGGCATAACAAGTTGTTTTTCTCACAACCTCGACCTTATTTTCTCACAAGAAATGTGAGTCTGCGTTAAAAAAGCCTAACTATTGTTATGCTGAGATCACAAAGAGGTTAAGCTGCGATCGTGACAAAAAAGGGGAAAGAATTAATAATGCACAGCCTCTTGAAGAGCTTGTGTAGCAGATCTTATAAAAGACCTCAACGAATCTCATGTCAGAGATTTCAAAATGAACTGTCTTTGTTATCGATGATCATTTATTTTTCATTTACAGATTGCATATCAAAGTGCAAATCACATTTGCTGTCTTTTTTTCATAGAAGACGCAATTAAGTTCAACATTTACAGATTCATTATTACATTCAGCAACAACATGTGATGTTTCAATACAAAATCTTCATTTTTAAAAAAGAAAGAAAAGAAACTAAACTATCATTTAATCAACAAATTGGTTTTAGGTTTCTGTTTTAATGTCTGCCTTTTAACTTTTCTAACATTAAATTTTTACTACCTGTCTCCTTATCTTGTGAAAGGGTAGGCAGTTCATTTGATATATGGGATAGAATCTGTTTGCATGTATATTTGCTGTGTGTCACAAGGTGTCAGAATATATTGTCTCGGAATTCACTGGCAAAAGGTTTTTCATTACACAGTGATACCTTGTGCGATAAGGAGCACATTGTACCTCTCATAGCCCTGAGGAGGGAAAAAAACTGAACTGGTTTAAGAGGCATTTTGGAAACTTTTCAAGAGGTCATACTTGGAGACCAGTTAAATCACCTTAAACCAGTCCAGCAAACCACCTTAGGCTGGATTAAAGTTTACTTTTCAGCTGGCCTGTTTCCCAACTGCTAAAATGACTTTTTAAAACTTTTCGAGGGTACAGTATCTACACTTACTGTGGGTCATACAGTTTTAGTTTGATTATCTGACCCTGAAAAGTCTGATTGCAAATGTCCTCCAAAATGAACTGGATCTGTTTTGAAGATGTACTTTGAGTGTAAATTAATTTGGTTGTTGATATACATAAACTAATGCTACCATACAAAAGTTTGCGAGACCCATAAACCACACATGAGTGGTTTGAATTACATGGATGGAGCCACCATGAAACTGGATCATTAATTACCATATGGAGAGAAGAAAGCAACAGACAACAATTTCACTGCCCGCCATTAGCATCATTACGAAAGGGAACAATTCCCATATTCCCTGATCTAAACAAAGAGAAAAACAAACAAAATCCATTGTGATATTTACCAAAATGATTTATATTGGTTTAGTTAGTATATTATTTATTTATGAACACAGAGTTGGAAAGGTTACTTTGGAAATGTAATGGGTTACAGATTACAAGTTACCCTATTTGAAATGTAATAAGTAGTGTAACTATTTCAATTACTTATTTAAAGTAATGTAACTGATTACATTTGATTACTTTTTGATTACTTTTCTAAATTTCTCATTATTCATTATGAAACATTTAAAGCAGCAGGGTTAATCTTACAGTAGTACTTAACACTGATTATTGTCTCAGTGTCCTTCATCTCTTGAATTATTATCAAAATGTAATTTTTAGCCACTTCAAAATCAGACTTTAGCACCTATTTTTAAGTTAAATACACATTTAAAATCATAAAAAGATATATAGCTACTTTTTTTTAAATAAAATATTTGCATAGCTATGACAGAAAACACTGGCATCTAACAATGACTTGGGAAAAAAAAAACTGTTAATTGTAAAAAAATAAAATAAAATAAACCTAATTAGAAAATAAAAGAGTTATCGAATAAGCATGTGTCCTATTCTGTGTCCTCAACGTCTGAAGCATCGGTGAATCATATTTTAGAGCAGTCAGTGCAATTTGGGAAAGAAATCAATCATATCTGTATGTGTGTGAAAATATTCAGATGTAACCCCCTTTGTAATCTTAAGATTTTCATAATTAACCTTTTAACTGTCACACAAAGTTTATTTCACCATTTTACAAATAAATCCTAATCTAATGACAAACTATATATTGTTGGAAAGGTCTAAGACTCCTAAATAGATATTTTACCATATTTTTGTGTTACAAATTAAAAGTAATAGATTAATATACACTACCGTTCAAAAGTTTGGGGTCAGTAAGACTTGTAATAGTCTTTAAAGAAGTCTCTTATGCTCATCAAGGCTGCA
>JAHKKF010384047.1:0-21536 GCA_019740295.1 Labeo calbasu | reverse complement strand
GTTCATCACGTGACAGTCCTATAAGATGAACGAACGACTCGAAAAACCCGAAGACTCGAAACAGGTGAACTAATTCCAGTACAGAATCTATAGGATGTTGCGCATGCACGACTGAACGAATCACTCCCCGAGACGACTCGTTCTTCCCGAGTCACATTAAAGATTCGTTCAAAATGACCAAATCATTCAAGAACGTACATTCCAGAGCCTGTGCTATACGAGCTTTTGTGCTTAAAAAGCTTTTTTCAAAAAAAATGACCAATCGTTTCGCTAGATAAGACCCTTCTTCCTCAGCTGGGATCATTTAGAGCCTTTTGAAGTTGTATTTAAACTACATTTTGGAAGTTCAAAATCGGGGGAGAAGTCCATTATATGAAGAAAAATGCTGAGATGTTTTCCTCAAAAACCATAATTTCTTTACGACTGAAGACAGAATGACATGAACATCTTGGATGACAAGGGGTGAGTAAATTATTTGTAAATTGTTGTTCTGGAAGTGGAGTTCTCCTTTAATTTTGTTAAATTAAACCATATGATAACTTGCTTTTGATACTTATTTTGAACTAATTATTATTGCCTTATTGCTATTATATATGTATTTTAAGTCATTTTAAAGTCTGTTGTTCACTTAGGTCTATTTTTATTGCTATAAAAAAAAAAAAAATTGTTAATAATCAAAATAATCGTTAGTGACAGCCCTACTCATTTCTATTCTGTGAAATATGCTGCAGATTCTACTGATACCTGAAGCTTAAGCTATGGATCAGAGCAAGACACGGCAATAGATTTTCAATATGCTCCAAAGCTCTATTGACGCAGCCAATTGATCTGGATCCCAGAACTCTCTGGGCGTCGCCTGAGATTTCCTCCACAGCCTGATAACACATTAAGGCCATGAAATGTTTCCAAGTCTCAAAGACAGACCAGATATTTACAAGCAACGGCTAGTTTTGGGGTCACTCCCCATCGCCCTGAAGGATTACCTTGTTTTTAGCTTCTGGATTCAGGGCACAGAGTAGAGTTAGCCCTGGTTCCTCTCTCATGGGCCCTGCTGAGCCTCGACAATCTCTGACTCAGCGTTTTCATAGCAAGACGGAAAAAATGTTCAATTATGTAGAAAGCCTTGGAGTAAATCTATGCCCCTGGCAGGCGGACGGGCCGTACTTCAGCGCCTGACTGAGATCTTGAGCAGACACTGCATTACAAGGGAAAACAAAGACCGATGTGCGTTTGGGAGAGTGTGTGGAGTAACAAACAAAAACAGGAGTCAGATCGGATCAACAACAGTGAAAGTGATCATCAAAAGCTGATGTGAGTGTATTTTAAACAATGCGTTCAGAGCGCAACCACATTAAACACACGCGGATACTTAAACACTGACGCTTATTCACATGCAACCTAATTAAACATTTCCAACTTGAAAGACGAGGCTTTTGGCCTCCAGAATTCAATAACAAAGGCGTTTTCCACCAGCACTGAACTAATTAAAGCTTTTGTCTCTGTGTTATTTGAACACGGAAAGTAACAGAAGGTTTATCGTGTTATCTCTGAGCTAGTAAATTCCCCAAATGCAAACGCACAGACACACACTGAGTTCAGACAGGCCTGTTTGCTTGGCCTCCGATAAGGACTTTCCTCGTGAGCTCAGTTAAACCAACAAATCATCTCCAGGTGATGGATATAAAATATGCTTCACATGCCTAGAAATACATTCAGGCGCAGAGTGTTCATTTTCACATTGGATGTCCTCAGAGAACCCTGCTTCAAAACAACAGTGGCGATTTATAAAACCAATCTTCGACTGGCGCGATGGAGAGTGAATACAAACAAGTGTAAGAATATACGCTTACAAAGTAAAGAAGGATCATCTTCAAAACAGTTTTTAAGGTTATACACTGTACTTTAGCATCAGACATCTTGATGCTTGTCTCATTAAATACACTACCAGTCAAAAGTTTTTGAACAGTAAGATTTTTAATGTTTTATTAAGGATGTCTGCTCACCAAGCCTGCATTTAATTGATCCAAAGCACAGCAAAATTCTAAAATATTTTTACTAATTAAAATAGCTGTTTTCTATTTGGATATATTTTAAAATATAATTTATTCCTGTGATTACAACGCTGAATTTTTAGCATCATTACTGCAGTCACGTGATCCTTCAGAAATAATCTGAATATTCTGATCTGCTGCTCAAAAACATTTGTTATTATTATTATTATGTTGAAAACAGCTGAGTAGATTTTTCAGGTTTCTTTGATGAATAGAAAGCTCAGAAGAACTGCATTTATCTGAAATAGAAATCTTTTATAACATTATAAATGTCTTTATCACCTTGCTAAATACAAATATCAATTTCTATAATTATAAATTTATAATTATATAATTATAATATTGAAAATAATAATAAAAATGTTTCAGCATATTAGGATGATTTCTGAATGATCATGTGACACTGACGACTGGAGTAATGATGCTAAAAATTTAGCTTTGATCACTGAAATAAATTACATTTTAAAATATATTCAAACAGAAAGCAGTTATTTCAAATAGTAAAAATATTTCACAGTTAAACTGCTTTTGCTGTTTTTTGGATCAAATAAATGCAGGCTTGGTGAGCAGAAGAGACTTCTTTAAGAAAACATTAAAAATCTTTTGACTGGTAGCGTATTTATCTACAGATGTGTTGCATATGTTAAACAACGATGGCAAACCATTAATAGGAGTGATTAAGTTACAGTACATTTCAGAGGATTTTACCAAAATAGCCAAAAATGAAAAATCAAACCCGATCTCAAGAGAAAACAAATATTTTACGAGTTGGTGTTTTCATATGAATTTATGGTCCACCCCTAAACATAACCATCAACGGGGTGTAAGCAGACGAAACAGACAAATAAATTGACTGGAATTTATATGAATTTACCACCAATTCGGCAAAATGTAAAATAATTACGACCATGAGAATATAAAATTCTGTCATCGCTTACTCACCCTCTTGTTGTTCCAAACCTGTATGACTTTATTTCTTCTGCGAAACACAAAAGATGATATTCTGGAAAATCTCTGTGTTTTTTGTCTCTACAGTGAAAGTGCAAAGTCTTGTTTTGGACTCCACTGATTGTCATTGTTTAGGCAAGTTTTGTGTTCCACAGCAAAAAGAAAGTCAGGTTTTGACAGAATTATCATTTTTGGCTGAACTAAAAGTATACGTGAGATTTCGAGTAGGACAGCTGTACTGTACGCCGGAAAGACCGTATAGTATGCACGCATTATATAAGGAAGAGCTGGAAAGATGTGCTGTATGGAAAAAGAGGAGGGGAGGAATGGAGATCAACCTAAATATTTACCCTGGGAGGATATGAAGAATGACATGTGGGCTTTGTGGGTAAATGCCTGTGTGCAAACATGGGTTATGTAGGGGGACTACACTAAAAAGAAACATGTGGTTGATAACTTCAAAGAGCCAATTCAACTAGATGAGGGGAGCTGCTGTCCTTCAGCTCACATGCATCCATCCCGATAGAGAGATAGCAGTGAAAGATGGTGAGGGAGAGCTTCAGCTTTGGTGAGAGAATGAGGTTGAGCCAAAGAGCAGAGAGAAGTGATTACACTCTCCCCGTCAAAGATGAGAAGAAGTGGAAACAATTTTCCATCACATCACCAGCTGCCCAAGCAAAGAAGGCTGTGTCCTAAACCACACCCACTGTTCCCTTGACAGACAGCCACAGGCCCCGCCCACGCATATGAGAGTGATCAGTGAGCACATGATGAGTTCTCTTTCTCTTTTAGGTGTGTGGCATTTTTGTTCAGCCATGTATGGTGTGTTTATGTTGCACCAATAGGTTAGAGCAGAACTGAGACTCAAAAGTGCTTTTAAGGCAAGACGGCTCACTAACTGATCATCTTGGCCCTTGCCAAGTATTTAATGTGTAAGTAATAGGCATAAAATACGGCTCCTGATGATAAAAGTCTGTCAAAATTTTCAAACCATATTTTAAATCTAATAAAATCACAACAACGGCATCATAAATTTTGATTTATTAGCTTAATTCATACTGAAACAGCTATTTTAAACTGCAGTAACCCTGTGCTCTTGAATCTCTGAACCTCCATTCAGCCTGAGCACTTAAAAAAGTCCAGGTAAGCCCGGTCTTAAGGGTTGCACGCTATGTTAAAGGTGTCTCCCTGCAGCTGCTGCAATTTTAAAACACGCTGCACCCAGCAGAGGTCACTGTCTTCACTCTTTCTACCCCTCTCTCTCTCTCATCCTCTGTTCTCCCATAGACAGGAACCTCTGGCTTGACGTGAGTCCAGTAATGAATAATAGACAAGGGTACCTGATTGAAATATCTAAAGTCCCTCTGTGTGTCTTTCACGGTCTTGCTCTCACAAGGTCTGTCTGCCACGCCTCTGTTTATTTATTCATCAATTCATTATTTCTCTCCTCGTGTCCCTCACTCCAAATTTCCTTCCTCCAGGGGAGTGATGGGATTTGGGGACAAAATCGTAGCTTAGCCACAGCTCAGAATAACTACATGACCTTAGTTTGTGTGTGTTTGTACAGTATATAGAAGCTGTATGGTATATTTAATGATATATAATTGCAGTTTGACATATGTAATGTACGGTTAAATGGTCATTATCATCAAATAAACCCTGTGCATTATTCTATAGCTACTTAGCAAATAAATGGACATTAAATATTGATTTGAGACCAACTTGTACTAACTTCTCTTTATATGAAATTAAATGTGTGTTTGTGTGTTCGGTCAGTAGACAACTATGAACGTGGCGGCAGATGTGTGTGATTGGCGTAAACATTTCTGTGCAGTGAAGTGAGACTGATGTAGCACTGTGAATATTTAACGTCTCTCTCTCTCTACGAATCCCCACGGCCTCTCAAAATCAGAACAACAGCAGCCCCGGCCCCTGCGTCACTCACCCTCGCACCACAGCTGCAAACAACCACAATTTACCAAAGTACGGTTTGCTTTAGAGAGCCGAATTAGGACGATCTCACTCAAACGAGGTCTGCAACGTAGGTCTGTATGTTTTTGTTGTCAAACGACTCCTTTGAGGACGGGTACCGTTAGTGATCACTGTGGATGTGCATAACAGATGGTAGGAAACGAAACGCCATAATGTTATGCGTACGGGTGGGAACAAAGAAAGTATGAAAGAAAAATACACACAGTTCAAAGTCTCATGTAAGTGTATATAACACTGTTGTAACTGGGGGCGATGTGTTTATTTTTAATTAAAATGGATCATTTTGACTGTAAAATCTGCCTTGATTAGCGACGTTGAAGTTGCTGCCAACAGCCAATGAATACACACACTTGTGATTGCACATTATTTGCATCACATATTAATATGAAGTTGCTACATGCATTAGCCTTCATGAGTTGTTTATTGATTATTATCAATCCGTTTTGTGTAATGCCCAAAGCCATAGGGTATATTTACACTAGTGCGTTTTTGTTTTAAAATCAGAACTTTTGCTACGGTTACGCCTGTCGTTTCCACTATTCAAAAACCCTTCTTCACTCACCCTCACACCATAACTGCAAACAACCACAATTTACAAAAGTAAAAACAAAACGTGAAAACAAAACAAAAACCTTCCTCACCCACCTTCGCACCATAACCGCAAACAACCACAATTTACAAAAGCAAAAACAAAACATAAAACCAAAAACAAAACAACAAACAAAAAACCCTTCTTCACTCACCCTCGCACTATAAATGCAAAAAAACACAATTTACAAAAGCAAAAACAAAACATAAAACCAAAAACAAAACCCTTCATAACTGGAAATAACCAATTTACAAAAACAAAAACTAAAAACAAAACAATGAAACGAAACAAAACAAAATGCTTCTTCACTCACCCTTGCACCACAACTGCAAACAACCAATTTACAAAAGTACAAACAAAACCCAAAACAAAACGATACAAAAAGAAATAAACAAAACAAAACTCTTCTTCACTCATCCTCGCACCATTATGGCAAACAACCAATTTACAAAAGTAAAATCAAAACAAAACTATTCTTCACTAACCCTTAACACAATAACTGCAAGCAACCACAATTTACAAAAGCAAAAACAAAATGAAAAAACAAAACAAAAAAACAAATCAAAACAAAACTCTTCTTTACTCACTCTTGCACCATAACTGCAAAAACAAAATAAAAAAAATAAAAAACAAAACTGCAAACAATCACAATTTACAAAAGCAAATACAAAATGAAAAAAAACAGCAAAACAAAACAAAACTGCAAACAACAACTACAAAAGTAAAACAAACCCAAAAACTAAAAACAAAACAATGAAACGAAACAAAACAAAACCCTTTGTTATTTACCCTTGCACCATAACTGCAAACAACCAATTTATAAAAGTAAAAACAAAAAACAAAACAAAACTGCAAATAATCACAATTTACATAAGTAAAACAAACCCAAAAACAAAAAACTAAACAAAACCCTGCTTCATTCACCCACCACAATTTAAAAAAGCACAGTTTGCTTTTTGGAGAGCCGAATTAGGAGCATCTCACTCCGTAGGACTGTATGTTTTTTGTTGTCAAACGGGTCCTTTGAGGACGGGTACCGTTAGTGATCACCGTGGATGTGGATAACAGATGGCAGAAAACGAAAGAGCCATAATGTAGTGCGTACGGGCGGAAACAAAGAAAGTAAAGAAAAATACACATAATTCAAAGTCGCATGCAAGTATATATAACACATGAGTGTGTTTGTGTATCTCGGGATCTGTATGTGATTAGATTTACTATAGAGATTAGGAACTGGGGCTGTAGTTTCAACAGTGAGTGGGGTAGATTGAGCCCCCTGTGTCTCGAACATCTGGTGCGCAGTTGTGCGCCACGGAGCCTCACCGCACTATCATCGCATTCCCTCACGCAAACATAACGTGTGTACACAAACACAATCGGCCGTCAGTCCATTTTTCGTCACTCATTAACTGACTGGCTTTGATCCCTCCCTTATTTCTTTCATCCGCTTTGATTATCGCTCTCTTTCTCTCTCTTGATCTTTCGCTCTCATTCATTTATGGCCCACACGCTCCGTAAACCTGTGCCAGTACCGCACCAAGCACCGCCGATGACACATGAAGCTTTCATCCCGGATCTCTTCTTCTGCCTATAAAGTGCCACCAACTAACCCTGAGCCAGCACCGGCTCTCTGTCTGACTTTTTTCATCATGCCTTCCTCCTCCTGCAGTCTTGCCATACTAATAAACCTGGGCACCGAGCCCTGAGGCTTTCCCTGGCCTCCACCCACATCGTCCTTTCTAGCAGCTCCTCTAATGCTCCTTCGCCCCCGGCGCTCCTGCAGACACAGAGCTATGAAGACAGCCCGTCGATTACTGCCCCTCGGCCTGCCACTTTATAGAGCCCAGGCCAGGTCCGGAGGGAACAGCCGCGTGTCCTTTTGGCTGATCGTCATGCTGTGACAGGTAAAAGATTCAAGAGGAGGCCGTATGAAGGACATCGGGGACAGAGAGCAAAGATGGAAGTGACAGAGAGGCTGCTTTCTACTGCTGTAGCTGGGGGTGTCGTGTTTATTTTTAATAAAAATTGATAATTCTGACTGTAAAATCTGGATATGACCCACGTTGAACTTGCTGCCAGTAGCCAATAACTACACACATCTGTGACCGCACATCATTTGCATTATATATTAATACGAAATTGCCACAGGCAATGTAAACAGCCTACAGCTAGGCTAATGAACTTTCATTACTCAGCGGATTCATTGTTATAAATCTGCTTTGTGTCATGCCCAAAAAAACAAAAAATAAATAATTAAATACAGCATACACAGGTCTTACCTGGCAAGTCACAACCCAGTATCTCCAGTCTCATTCCGATGCCGGCGGGCGACCACCTCTCCGGATACACTCGGATAAACTGGGCCACGATCTCGTCAAAACGTCGGATCTCTGGGGTGTCGTAGTGTGTGTTACCCTCAAAAATCTGGAGGAGCAGAATCACAAAAGCACTTTAGCCCAGCTGTGTGATTGAGAGAAGAAAGCTACTGCATATTCTCCGTATTTCCAAGTCTCTGATGCAGCGCTGCAGCTCAGGTTTTAATTAACACAAGTGTGGATGATTTCACTGGAATGTTATCAAAGCTTGCAGCATAATTGAATTCTGCTCTCAGAGTGGGAGATTGGGAATCTAGAAGTGAAATGCTGAGTCGCGGAGATGAGCAGGAAAGAATGAAATGAGTCTGTTAATAATCTGATTCTGGTGAACTGTTCATTACTGTAGCCTTTTCAACGACCCACGATATTTAAATTTGCACGATTAACTAATTAACCTAATTCAACTCCACTTATATTCTTCACTTCAGTACTTCTCTGCTGGAAACACATTATATATTATGCTTAAAGTGGTCAAGCAGGGGTTTTTCTGGTCCAAGGTGGTCTAATTGGCTTAAATGGCTTTTGACCAAGTTCAAGACCAGGTCAAACCCAGGTTTAACTAGATAATCAAATAGACCAACCTGAAACAGACTGGATCAACTAGAATCTACATAAGGCCAATTACCACTTTAAACCCCTTAACTGTTTGGAAGCAGTCTAAAAAAATAGAATAAAAAAAAAAATAAAAAGAAATAAAATTAAATAGTCTTTAAATGTAAAAAAAAAATTGTGATTTGTGATTTTTCTTAGTAGCATTAAAGAAATCCTGTGTTGTTCTCACCTTTGGGAGATTGGTTTTGGAATCGATGATATAGCTCCAGTCTTTTCCATTCAAACTATGGGAAAGTTTATACTTCCGCACGAAGGCCCGGTTCTCCGCGCTGGTGCTGCCGTCCACCCCGCGGGCCCCTTGCGTGATGATACCCCGTACAGTTTTGGGGACTGCCAGGTCCACCTGCAGCCATTCTTCACCAGCCACGGGCTGCGTGGGACTGGGGAACCATCCTGAGCGGCTGGCCACCAGCCGGGCGGCACCTGTGGCCCCGTGGATGTCCCTCATGGAGGAAGCCGAGATCTGGGAGTCCGGCAGGAGGCCAGAGAGCATTCCCTGCATCTCAGAGCATGGAGCGTCTGAGCAGAGGATGGACAAGCATATGATTTATGGTGAGGCAAAGAGGAATTGACATTTTAAGGCTGGAGAGATCAATGTTTCATGTTGTTATGTCATGAGAGAGGCCTTAGGAGTAAATAATAAATAAACAGAGCATGTGTGGGTGCATTTTTTTATGTGTACATCCCCCCTGGAGTGGGTGTTTGTGTGTAGGATTTATTACAGGAAGAATTTTGTGTTCCAGCTTTTCGAGGTTCACCTCTACAGAGTTAAAAGCAAACCCACTCAGCCCAAAACAGCCATTCTCTGGCTCAACCGGCACAAATACAAAAGGTACCAGAAATAAATGATTGATTTTGGCCTATGGCTTAAACACGGAACAAAAGAACAGGAAAACAGGCTGGGGCATCTGGTTCAAGCCCATCCTAACAATCTCGGTTGAATTACACCCAGAGGTACACCCACACTCCGACAGAAAGAGCAGTAAAACAGAACAAGGCTAACGGCGCAAACGTGATCGATGGCTTCGCGGGCATCTTTATGGGCTCGGCACTGCCGGATATCCCGCGGGCCGAGCATCACTCTTTCATGGGAAAGACAGGAAGGGCAGCGACACGCCTCAATGAAAGCAGCTCGTTCTGGGCTGGATGCCCGAGGGACAACGGCCCCCGCGGGACTGCAGCAGGTCTAATATAGAGGCCAGTGGCGTGTCCATGCGTCGTTTGTGTCAGTGTTGAAAAAGACCCTGTCTCTAAAAGCGCATTTGTCCTGCTCAGTGTCGACGAAAATAGGAGCGAATCACTGTTTAATAGCGTAATGATGGAGTGTGATGTCTCTGATAACATCAGTGCAAAAGCAGCTCACCTCCTTCATCTGCTGCAGGACATGCTAACAGAATTAGGTGACTGCTATCTCTGCATCTCCATAAATAGCCAAACTCAATCAGGACCTAAAGAGCTCTGATAAATACACATCTAAGCTCACTTGACAGGGACACAGTGGGCGTCTGGAACAATATTTGACACGTGCAGTATCTGAGGACCTGCTGCGTATGAAAGTTCACATGAGACAGGGAAACTTAAATTATCCATCTATATCTACCTGTTTAGATATTACGGAAGCAGATGGATAAAGATCAGGGGAAGCAGTGCCTCCTCAAAATATTGAATGAGAAAAGAAATTACATTAAAACAAACCTCATTTTTCTAAAGAAACATTGTCCAACAGTGACACCAGCAGGAGAAGTTACATCGGGAGTCCATGTCTCTCTCGCCTCCCCTGAGCCCATTGAGTTTTAAAGGATTAGTTCATTTCCAGAACAAAAATTTACAGGTATTTACTCATTCCTTTGTCATCCAAGATGTTCATGTCTTTCTTTCTTCGGTTGTAAAGAAGTTATGTTTCTTGAGGAAAACATTTCAAGATTTCTCTCCATATAATGGACTTCAATGATGCCCCCAAGTTTGAACTTCCAAAATGCAGTTTAAATGCAGCTTCAAATGGCTCTAAATGTCCCAGCCGAGGAAGAAGGGTCTTATCTAGCAAAAAGATCAGTCATTTTCTAACAAATTGACAATTTATATACTTTTTAACCTCAAATGCTCATCTTGTCTCATCTCTGCGATGCACATGTGTGATCTGTGAGTCAATACAGTTAGGGTATGTCGAAAAACTCCCATCTCGCTTTCTTCAACTTCAAAATCGTCCTACAACGCTGTTTAACCTTTATTTTGTAAAGGGCATTTGATCTTTACTTTGTAAACACTGGGTCGGTACTTCTGCAGTTATGTAGGATGATTTTGAAGTTGGGGAAGAAAATGAGAGGGGAGAAACATAATTTCTTGGATGACAAGGGGGTGAGTAAATTATCTGTAAATTTTTGTTCCGGAAGTGAACTACTAATTTTACAGACCCACTGAAGTGTGCGGTGGGTATAGTGGGGGGTAATTGAGAATAAATGGGGGAAAATCACATGACAGGAGGCAACGCCTCCATCGCGATATGACTGGATATGCCTGGTTATGTTCGGCTGTGACTGGTTCATGCGATAAATCCCGCCTCTTGGGTCCTTGCACTTTCCACGTTCACAAATCAGTATGAATGAACAATATAATGGTGTTAATAGGAAGACTAATTTAAAAAAGTAAGCAAACAACCCACACACTTGGATATAAGCACTTTGTTACGTCAAAATATGACGTAACATATTTTTATTTTTTTTTAAATGTCATGAAAAAATGGTCTGTGGGAGTTTCTGAGTAATCAGCTTGGTGAAATTTGAAGTGTCTGTGATCAATATTTACCAAGCTTTGATGACTGATGATCCGAAAAATAAAAAAAATAGTTAAAAGTTAATTATTAAAAAGAATAGCTGAACAAAAGTTCAAAAATAAAATATATTATATAATTGTTAATGCCTTGAGTTATTATTTTGGAGTAAGTGTAAAATGCTTAAAAACTCTAATGTGATGAGATTCATACTTGGCTTTAATAAACAGAATATTGATTACACTGTTTTGTTTTTCCTTGCTATTATTTTATATCTAAAAGTTTAAAAAACACAGATCAGTTTGCTTAAGAGATGGTGAAACATTTTGGATTCTGTGCAGACTTGGAGAAAGATGCGTGGTGTGAGATTTACTGACCCGTGATTTGACAGCCGTAAAGTTCGAAGCGCAACGCGATTCCATTCTTCCATGTCTGAGGTCGGATGCGGACAAACCGAGCTAAGACAGGCTGGGGGATCCGGTTCAGGACCACCTCTGAGGGGTCTGCGTTCGCATGGAAAACCTAAAGAGACAGAGAGAAAGAAAAAAGAGTGAGATTTACAAGTATTCTGGAGGCGGTTTGGCTGAGGCCGCTCATTCAAAAACAAACTAACCTCACAAACAAGCACAACTCTCGCAAAGTAAGAGCTTCTTTACTGAGGTCAAGTGAGATTGCGGCCTTAATGGCTGTCAAAATTCACACACCATTGAATACACACATAGACGCCAGTGTTCGCATCGTAAATTCAAACATGAAACGCTGTTTCCTCCAGAATGAGTTAAAGACAACAGACACTGGTGAGACTTTAAAGAATCAGTTGTCACCCTATGGGATTGAGTGTCATTAAATCAGATGCAACCACATGTTTTTGGGTGTTGTCATTGTTTACATCAGTATGTCAGATGGATCATTAGTATTTCAGCAGGCAGCTCCCAGGGTATCACAGAAATATGCCATGTGCTTCAGCCACTGCATCTCGGCATGGCGAGGATGGACAAGATGACAAGCTTTGATAGCAAATCTCCATCTTTCCTCCTTTCTCAGAGACGCAAACCTCTGTCAGGGTCTTTGTCTCCAGAGAGAGGAAGTAGGAAAGAGGAGAAAGACTAGAAGAGGGCAAGTCTTGCTTCATTGCACACACAGAAACAAAGCCTGGACCCTAAGGACCTGACCCGTCTCAGGATCCAATGACATCCGGGCCAGCTGGCCCGGGTCAGGGCCGTGCTAGGCCGGCTTGTATGGGGAGATTAAAGACGGGTTAGAAAAACGAGCGGAAAAAAGCCTTCTGACATTTGGTAAATCGCACCAATATATCATAAAATAAAAGAAGAAAACGATGAACTGAGGACCTGCGGTCATTAATCATTGTGCATATGGTTAGTTAAAAGCAGAGGAGACCTGGGACAATTTCTCAATTTTTCACACATTTCATCATAACTCTCAGATTACTACAAATCTACCTGTCATTTTTTGGTGTGAAACATTCATATGTGCCAATATTTATAAAACTACTAAAATATTAACACTAAGCACAGCATTGAATTTAATACAGTAAGTAAGAGTATTGCAAATCTCCTAAATGAAGCACAGATGGCAAACTGGAAGAAGACTCAAATTATGCCTTATTTTAATGCTATTTTTACATTATTATTATCATTTGTATGTATAACAATCATGCCAATAAAAACCTTTTTTCACTACAAATTGAAATTGAATCTGAGCTGAGCATTTGAGGTATAGCTGAAACAGAAGACAAGTGAAACCTTGGGAAAAAGTGGGAGTGTGTAAAACTTATGTCAGTAGGAAGATTCAGACATGCATCACAGAAATCTGCTTTTGTTTAATGACCTCATGATGGAGTGTGTGACCTTGCCCTTCACTGCCTGTGAAGTTTTTCAACACAGCACAGTATGTGAGAGCCAAGTGGTGTATGTGTGTGTGTATGTGTGTGACGACTAGGGGCAAGAAGTGTGTAATATATCACTTTTTTAGTGTGTGGGAGAGTCCTATTTCTCACGATTCACTGATATAACCAAACACACACCCATCACTTCTAAAGAGAAAAAAAATCTACATCAAAAAGCTTGTGAAATATTTCAAAACTGTACTTTTGGCAGTGTTATTTCTGCATTGTTTATATACTATTATATTATTTTTTTTGATACTTTAATAGGTTTATTAGCTTTAGTTTTTTTTATTCGATTTAGCTTTAATTACTATTTAATTACTTTTAGTTTAGTTTTAATTATTTTTAACACACTTCACTTGGTTGGAAAGGCAACATTTATATTTAATTTCAGAGGTGTGCTATTACTTTTGAGACTCAACGTTTTTGCTGGGAAAATAAAATCGCATCGAAGGAAGAAAAAGTGTTTGATACCAAAAGTCAAACCAAAATTTATTCAGACACCTTTCCCACATCATCTCAGTTTATTTGCTATAGTTTAGAAAATGGTAATAAAATAGGACAAGAACTCAGAGTTAAACTGTGTCAGAACAAATTCATCTTGATAATGCCATCCTTCTATTAAACTGTCTCAAAAATGAATGTTGAATAGCTGTCAGCAGACAGCTGTTAAATTTAAGTACACAGTTAGATAATACCAATTCAGGTCAACCAATTACCAAGCAATGCTTAATTTTTGTTCATTCTGTGGTGTGAAAAGGTCACATTAGCAATTAAAGAATAAACACTTAAGCAAAACATGGTCAGGTCAAAGTGTCTGAATAATTTTTGGTCACAAATTTTACTTGTAGTCCACTGTATGAAGAATGTTTGGGTATAATATGTCACAGTTTACTTGATTTTGCTATCCTCACTTACATAAATGAACTATACTAGTAAATAAACCCACTAGTCAAAAAATTACATCTGATGTCTGAATAATTTTTGGTTTGACTGTAGCCAATAGATATATGGTTACATTTTTGACTTATCATGAACTTATCATAGTTTATCATGAGAAACTGCTAAATATTAAAAATAAAACATAGTTTGTCACAAATGTTTTATACTGTTACCCATGGACTGGGCGTCTCCCTTTCCTGGCTTCTGATTGGCCAACTTATTTAATCCAAACCAGCAGGAAACTATGAGCCTTGAGACCCTCATAACAGATGAACAGATGTATATCACATGGGATTTGGGACAGAAGGCTCGCTGGTCATTACGAATGAAGTTCCAAGCACAAAGCGAAGCGTGTTAACCATGAAGATGCCAAAATGATCAAAAAGCATGGAAAAAACTAAAAGGCATAACAGGATTGTGAAGTCCAATTACTGTGAGGACTTTAGGGAGCCGGCTGAGATGAAGCTGAAGAACGGTGATTTCCCACTGGTCCTCTAAGACACAGGGAAAGGGGAAGTGAGAGGAATGACAGAAATGACAAACTCCCAGACTCTGACAGCAGCAGTCAATCTATAGAGAGGGCGGAGTCAAACGCTGCTTCTAGCCAAACATATATTAGCGATATTAAACTGCACCTTTATTGTTTCCTTCCCTCTTTCCCACACACACGAGCACCTGCTAATGTTTTCTTTGCATCCCTGAGCTACAATGGCCCCTGACTGGTGTTGTGTTGACAGACACACAGGTGCTGGCAATGACAGACTCCCACACACCGAAACAGGAGAACTGCTGTCAACCCTGCTGTCTACTGATACAAGGCCACCCTCGCACTCGTTCCCGCCTTTTTTTTGCCCTCACACTGTCGGTTTTTCGTTGTTTCCCTCTCACTATGCAGTCTAGGCGTAATCTTTGATTGATGCACTCTCTGCGTGTGCATGTGTGCCTGTAGCCAGAGACACAACAAATGGACACAGCCGTCATCGGAAGGTTTATGCTAAATTACGATCATGAATCATGCATTTGCGAACGTTACTTATATCACGTTCCCTCAGGCGTGGCTGCTAGTGTTTCCAAGCATGCTGTCTGTGGGGGGATCAGGTATGTGTTGTCTGTCTTTGTGTCTGAGTGGGGTCTGTGTGTATCTGGTGTTAGATACAAGCATACGCTTTCAGTTTCTTGTGGAAATATCTGCTATGGGTTTATGTAGAGGCTATTTAAACATGGTAAGACTTGTTAAGCATTCTCGTGGACATATGTCGAAGACTGACACGGAAGAAAAGTACTTGAAAATGACGTTATTTTTGCTTTCTGCACACACAAAAAATGTAGCTTGTTACAGTGAAAACTGGTCTGCACTGCACTTTTACTATACAACACAATTAGTCATGTTCACTCAAATCCAGTGAGTCGCACGGATATTTAACCAATATTTAAGAGCATTTAGCTTTGTATACAACTCAATAAATTAAACAGGATGCAAGACTGAGGAATTCCCTTAAAGCTCACATGCAACTGGTGGCCATGATTCTTCTTATTCAGCACTGACACCAAACAATAACAAGAAAGTCATAAAAACGATAAAGACGTTAAAGAGTGTTTAGATGCAAGCCATGCAAGATCCCATGTCTGTTTTTGTTTATATATATGCAAAAAGATCTGTGCCAGATATCTGTGGAAAAACAGGAATTTGTTGACAGCACAAACGGCCGCAGTGCTGCTGGTCTGTCTAGACACACACAGACAAATCAATGAGGGTGGATGTAGATTAACTGTTATATGAATTATTGAAAAATCACGTCTGACAGTCTAGGAGTAGTTATATTGAACGAACTCCTTGGAAATTCATCAGCACAGGAAAACGTGTATGTGTGAGGGAATATTCATGAGATGAAATGGCTCCTCGGTGATGGCCAACAGGGCAAGTTCCTAGCGAGGAGTCCCCAAAAAATGAGTCTGAATTATTCAAATGTCTGGCACCAGGGCGGGCTACTTAAATAATAATAACCCCCCAAAGCAAACTCTCTATGAGGTTAAAGTGTGAGCACACACACACACATACGCACCTCCTGCGTTGTCACTGTTAATATAATAAAGAGAGAGAAAAGAAAATTTGTGGTCGCTTAAAAGTGGAGGCTCTCTCCCACAATGCTTGACTTCTCAGGCCAGGTTACGGAACCAGGGAAACACACCGCCACAACCGGGTCATGGGAGATGAAAAAGGTGCTGCGTTCCCTGCTCCGTCCATCTTTCTGCCTGTCTTTTTGTCATTCGTTCCCTCCATCTCACTGCTTTGCATTGGCTCGCCGCCACACGTTTTTTTCCCTCAGACTGATGGGGCCGCTGGGAAATGTGGTCAGCGTTCACAGCTCTGCTCGAGTCATTACTCTCTCTCTCTCTCTCTGCCCTTCTCCTGCTCTCTCCCACACCTCCACGGCCCAGATGAAGATGTTGACAGAGCAGTCGGGCTCCAGTTGGCTGCAGTCCAGTGTAGGCTCAGAGGAGGAGAAACACGGAGAGAGACAGACAGAAATAGTTCTGTGACAAATTATTTTATAAGTACAAATATTCCGTGTAGTCTCTCGATTAATACGAGGTCATAAAAGCTGCATGTAGAATAATTATACAAGAATTAGAAAGTTCAGAAGAGCTTTAGATGAAGTATAACTTGATGTGGCGGTTTTTCCTTCGTCAGTTTGGAAGCTGTGCGTTGGCTTTGGGCCCCTGGCGGCCCTTGGCTGTATGCTCTACTGTCAAGGATGGTTTTAACTGATAGTCTGCTAGTGGCACAGCATTGAGGGGCTCACATACCTGAACACTATGGCCAAATTTGGTGTGCTGCTGCCATTCGCTGATTGCCATGTGACAAAAGGCAGTTGTTCATTGTTTAGTAGTGCTTGTGATGTGCCATGATTTTTAAATACTACTACATACAGATTTTAAGCTTAATTTGAAAACTTAAAGAGTGTGATTCTACATATTGTAAATATGAAACAAAACTCCTTCTATAAAGCTCATTTAGTGTGGAAGCTCATCTTTTGGATAACAATGTCTGACAGACTAAATCCTGTTCAAAAAACAGTGAAAAATGTTGATTTGGTTCCTGCTTTATTCTTAATTCCCAGTCTGCATGTGTGATTGAGTTGGAGCGATTGGAATGTGGAAGCCCTCCCTCCTTGCTTTACCTTCCCACTGTGTTTCTTAAAAAAATACTGAAAATTTCTGTTAAAACACTTTCTCTTATCCTGGCTTAATCCACACAAATAAGTAAGCAACTTGTAGCAAATACGTATTTTTACACTTCTTTTTATGGGCTGAAACAAGGTTGACATGCTCATAGTTAAGACAAGGTCAAAGGGGTTTTTCTTTTTACATTTGATACCAAGACATAAAATATATCAGTAATACCTCACACATAATTGTTTAACCTTTGACACGTCTTGAAGGTGGTTGCTAACCCTTACAAAATTATTTTAAAAATCTTTTAATGAATGATTCAATGACTAACTCATAAATTCACTTGTTTCATTAATAAATGAGTCAGCATTTTTGAACGAATATTCTGAATGAATGATTCAATGACTCACTACTTGTTCTATTACTGAATGAATCAGCATTTTTGGACGAACCTTTTGAATGAATGATTCAATGACAAATTAATTAAAGTGCCAATCTAAAGCACAAATTACTTTTAAAAGATGATTTGGTGTATATTGATCGCTACAATGGGCATCAGTGTTTATAACAGAACTATAAGTGGCTAAAAAGGCTGTTTGTGAAGCTGTTTCATACCTAAACATGATAACTGCTCTCTGTGTCAGCGGCAGTGCCAAACACAGATTTGAATGTAGCTTCCGGTATGACTACCAAACAGACGAATCGTTGTCATTTAGAAATAAATCAAGATCTTTTAATGATTAATCTTGCAGCTCTAGTGACTACAGTATTGTTTATACCCTAACGCTTGCTTTTTACTTCTGGTGATTGCTTTATCTTGATAAACAAAATCTGTAAGTATCCTAAACCTTTGTTGCTCACAGAGCCTGTTTTCTGAAGTAAGCCAATGGATAAATCTTACTGTCTTTTCAAGGAAACCAGCAGATGTGGGAGTGTTTCCAAACAAGTTTTTTAAACATGCATAGTTTTTGCAATTCTGCTTCTATTTTGGTGAAACTAGCAGCATAAAAATGACAGTGTCGCTGTAAGTCAACTTGGAATCGGTACACAGTAATTGGAAGACCAGATGATATGTTTTATGACCCTCGGAGGCGCAAATGTTTCCTCTAAAACCACCATTTGTCACAGTGAATGAAAACCACATTTGCACGACCCCACTAAAGACAGGTAACACCGTATTTTGTGTTTGAGTATGTGTGAACCGGTTTCCTCGCTTCGCCGAACACATTCCACCGTCACACACTCTGGCTGTGCTTTATGCAGACGACTCGACCCCAAGAGCATCTATTCTCTAGTCTATGACATCACTAAAGGTTAAACCCTCAGCGGTACACTCCCAAACAACAGAGGAGTCCTCCCGGGATCTGGCAGCGGTCTTCCATTATCCACGCGCTCTCCGTGTGAAGTGGAGGAACGCGCAGAGATGGACGAATCTGTCAGGCTGCTGTTTTGAAGTCCGAGCTGATGTCATCTCCCATGACAGCGCTCTCCGTTGCTTCGCCTCAGGATTTTACACGTTAACACACATACCATATGCTCTCTCTCTATATAAACCCCCTTGATGGTATTGTTAAACAAGCAAGGAATTTACCAGACCTTCATAATGATCTCTGTCAATGACAAGGCCGCGTTAAAAGCTCACATTGACCTTAAGAGCAGGTGTGGGACCTTACATAGGGGACCCACTCATTTTTCCCACCAGTGGAAATGGAACTGAGACCTTCTGACCTCCTTGCAATTTAAAACAGTATGTTTGTGAGAATAGCATAAATTGTTCTGTCATTACTTTGATGGCTTTATCAGATACAGCACAGTTGTGGGATTAACTGTATATGCATGTGTTTCTGTGTGCTGGATTTCCAGTAAAAGGGAAGGGAATTTGTAGTTCTGATCCAAAACAGCTAAACAATATTTTAAGGTATCATAGCTGCCATCCTGATTAAAAAGGCTTTTTTTGTCAAATTCTAAGGCAACACTCTATGTAAAAGTTTCTTAGGCTGCATTTATTTGATCCAAAATGCAGAAAAAATTGCAAATTTGTGAGATACTATTACAATTAGGGCTGTCAAACGATTAATTGTGATTAATCGCATACAGAATAAAAGTTTGAGTTTGCCTAATATATGTGTGTGTACTGTGTGTAATTATTATATATATATATATATACATACAAAGATATTCATGTATATATTTAAGAAATATTTACAAGTATATGTATTTATTATAATTTTGATATAATTTATATATAAATAAAAATATTTTGTACATAACATATTTCTTTTAAATATATACATTCATTTGTGTGTATTTATATATACACACAGTACACACACATATATTAGGCAAACTCAAACTTTTTTATTTTATATAATCGCGATTAATAGTTTGACAGCCCTAATTACAGTATGTTCCAAATCAGTGATAAGGCAACTTTTAATGTTACATTTCACTTAGGATGCTGCCTTATACTGTAGTTTTCTATATAGGAAGCACACAGGAAGGCTTTGGAGCACAGCTGTGTGTGTGTGTGATCTTATCAGATCTGATTTAGCAGTGACTGAATGAGTGTGCAGCAGGTAATCTAGTAGTGAACCGAAAACCCGCCACAGCAGCTGAGGCAGTTTGAGAAGAAATTAAGCCCAGCTCTGCTGATATCACACTTACACCGCACACATTTACAACGAGACTATCAGCCACCAGCCTACAGTGATCTCCTCAGCAGCTCTTCCTGTTTGTGCGTAAACACACACAATCTGTCAGTGTCCTCTGGACCAGGAACACACACACCTCCACCATCATCATTTAAGACCGATGAGAGCCTGATGCGGTGCTATCAACCCAAACCATCACCACAAACTGCCCAGAAAAATAATAACCTGCCCGACTCAGAGTCCGTTTATATGATGCTCACATACGAAACCGTTTACAGTATTGCGCATTTACATTTAATTTCCACGCCAACACCCTATTTCCTGTTAATCTATATGGGTGATATTAAAAAAGCCATGACTGAATGCATTTCGTCAAGGCATCTTGGTAGATAGCTGCCAACATTGAAACATATTCCTTCCAGGCATATGCACAAACAGTACATTACTTAATAGTATCATTTCTAAATGGACACTGACCGGTCACGCCTCACATAAGGGACGAATCTCCCATTCCGACACAGCCAGACTTCTTAACAAAGCTTAGCTGAACTGAAACCAAAGCCGTAAAAACACCAAGCACATTAAGGGAGGACTGAGCTCGGAGATTTTCTGGAAGATTAAAGCCAGAGGCTATTCCAGCAGGGGGTCTGGGGCTAAAGACCCAAACGCCAGTTGGTGGTGGCCAGGGTTGTATCCGGCAGGTTATTCTCAGTTATTTTACAGCTTCTTCCAAAATCATCACGCTAACATCAGAGCTTTCACATGTTCCCCTGTCAAGCAATCAACTCCATACAGGATTTCCAAGGGATTTGTTAATAAATGAAGATTAGAGGCATGTACCACACAGGACGATTAGTTTTACACAGGCCTTTCTCTGACCTCCCTCCATTTTCCTTTCACTCAAGACTGCCTCCCATCAGCCTAGACCTAAAGAGACTTCCAAAAAGAGCATCTTCGATTTGTGCTAGACCATTGTGGTCTTTTTTGTTGAAGTCTTAGTAGTAGTTAAGCTAGGAGAGCCAGCATTTCAACTAACCCTCCACAGAAACTACAGATACAAGTATCATTTCTCACACGCACATAGCGTGACATTACTTCACACTTCTCTAAATCCAGTACAGGAAAACAGAGAACAACTGACTGCTTTATCTCTCACACATTGTCAAACGTGCTGTTCCCACATGCTCATACCTTGTGGTTTTTGCCGTAGCGGTAGATCATCCAGTCTTCTCCGTTAGTGCTGACCTCCAGCTTGAAAGAGGTGACGTAGTAGGATTTGTGTGTCTCTTTGGAGACTGCACCCTGGGTGGCGATGCCCGTCAGGACCTTCAGGAAGTGCAGGTCCACCTAAGGAGGAAAAACAAATGGAAAAACTGAATTAAATGTTTTTTGGGTTTTGTTGTAATTAACTGTGACAGGCATCGCTTGTCGATCACTTGGTTTCTAATTCTGTGGGTTGTGCTGGGTAACCTCGCCCACCCAAAATCATGCCCCACATTATAGTATTTTAACTATCAAATATCTTCAGA
>JAHKKF010384041.1:0-15014 GCA_019740295.1 Labeo calbasu | reverse complement strand
TATTTGATCCAAACAACAGTAAAAACTGTAATAACTCTGAATATATTTGTACCATTTAAAATAACTGTTTTCTATTTGAATGTTTTAAAATGTAAATTATTTCTGTGGTTTCAAAGCTGAATTTTTAGAGTCACTGCTCCAGTCACATGATCCTTCAGAAATCAATCTAATATTCTGATTTGCTGCTCAAAAAACATCTATTATGTTTCTCAGGTTTCTTTGATGAATAAAAAGTTCAGACAAACAGCATTTACCAGAAATCGAAATCATTATAAATGTCTTTATCATCACTTTTGATCAATTTAAAGCATCCTTGCTAAATAAAAGTATTAATTTCTATTATTTCTTTCCCAAAAAAAAAAAAAGTTATACTGACACCAAGGTTTTGAATGGAATAGTGTATAATGTTACAAAAGTGTTTTATTTCAGATGTTTCAAGGAAAAACTCACCTACTTCTCCCTTGTTTGTTGCTGAAAACAAGACAGATTTTACTTGTCTAGAAAATCCTTCTTGATTTAAGAATTTTTAGATATTTTGACTGTAAACAAAACAAAAAATTTAAGTAAGAAAAGCAATTTTTGCAGTGTAGCACACTCTATTATAAATGAAATTAAGATTTTTGAGGAAAACACTCTATATAGTGGACTTTAATGGAGGCCAACGGGTTGAAGGTCCAAATTGCAGTTTTAATGCAGCTTCAAACGGCTCTACACAACCCATGATTATAAAGGAGGTAAAAGGTGGTTAAAAAGTATATGCTTTTTCTTTTTTTTTAAGAAAATTACAGATCGTTTTGCTATTAGACCATTATTCCTAGACTGGAATCATGTAGAGCCCATTGCAGCTGCACTGAAACTGCAGTTTGGGCCTTCAACCCGTTGGCCTCCATTAAAGTCCATTATATAGAAAAAAATCCTGGAATGTTTTTCTCATAAACGTTAATTTCTTTTCGACTGAAAAGAAAGAGAGACATGATCACCTTGGATGACATGGGGTGAATAAATTATCAGGAAATTTTTATTCTAGACGCACACTAATCCTTTAAACATTTTAAATGTGGACTTACACCCTTCAGCTATGAATTACTAAGCAAGTGTTCACTGACAAGCAAAATCCATACAGATATACAAGATGCATTTCTAAAAGGGTAATTTCAATATGCAAAACAATTGAGACTACATCAACGTTAGATTTTAATGATAGTCATCAAAACATAAACAAAGCCGTTCATTCCTCTTAGAGATCAAGTTTTATGTTCCAATATTTCCCTCCAATTTTCTCTCTCGCTCTCACTCGGTTACAGTACATTGCTTCTGAAGCAGCCACCCTACGCATGCAAATATGGATTTTAAAAATGCATGGAAACTACAAGCAGGCGACAATCACTCTTCTGTCTATGTCGCACAAGATTAAGGCTAAGATGCCTGCAGTCAGAACAAGAAACCTCGTGGGATAACGGAGGCTACAGGAACCCCTATGCGGAAAAACACTGTGTGCTGTCAGATATGGAGATGTGATTACTCGTGTTCTTGTTGATCCGATGACGTTAGGTCGTCCCCAAACCAGGACGTTTTCTTTATAGATCAGGCATTAAAATTTCATAGCAAGCCTCATTAGAAAAGAGCGAATCATAGGTACAAAAACACAAGCCAACGTAAATCTTTTTTTAATAAAATCAGTAATCGTGTAAGAACTACTACAATTAATGTTATTACATGAAGCAGAAACAAAGATGTTGAGTACTGATCAAACGCAGAACACAACAGGAATTAATGTTTTCCAGAGCCATAAATTACTTCAAAGGGTGATTTGATATGCTGCTTCTCGAAGTCACGCTTTCAAATTTGCATCTGAATATCTCTCGAGAGCTCCTCGTATGAAGTAGAAGGTGCAGAACCTCCTGAAGGTTTATCAGATGGGAATTTCCCAGATCATTTCAACATGAAAACCCCAGAATTACCCATGAACACGTTTAAATGTGTTTGAGGTAATTAACGTCACTGCAAAAAGGTCCAACGCAACACTTAAGCTACCGAGATGGGATAGGGCTATTAAGAAGATTAAATAATCATGTATAATTACACTCAGGTTTCATTCTGCTCAGATCTTAAACTTGTTCAGGAAAGAGATGAGATCATAAACAATCATTAATGTACAGTGTCAAAATTATTCTTAACACCCTCCTGGCATGTTTCATCTTCCTTCTGTTGGTCTAAGTATATACTTATATATTTTGTCCCACCCAATAAATTACGAACAAAACAGACAATTAAATGACTGTTTTTGACCATTTTATTAGAATGCTATATAAATAGTCTTTAAGAAAAAGTTTCTCAAGACTGTCTAGTTGACAAAAAAAGTGATAAAGACAGGCAACAAAAGTGAGGTGAGGCATAGAGACGGGGTCAAGGAACTAGGTGTGTTTTGCTTCGGCTTGTCAGACGCTTGCCATCCTCTGACGACCCACCGCACACTCACACCCGTCTATCCCAACAGGAGATGTGACACAAAACCACCCCTGAAATACCAGGACAGGATTTACAAAAACAACACTGAGTTGACACCTCACAAAAAAGGCAGTGGGAAAAATCTCCTGGTTGGCAAGAGGCTGCACAAGAAGTATTTTCTTTGCTGTGGCCCTTTCACCCGACTGCTGATTTCTAACCTTTAGTTTGGGAAAAAACGCCTCTTTGGACCCAATTATCAAATTAAGTGGAATTCAGGGTAAAGTTTTCATAGCAATCAACAGAACGCCCATGAAGCTCTACTTAAGCTGACCTCAAAGCTACATCATCCCAACAGCACATTAAGACATTTTAGAGTGTGATGGGTTAATGTTTTCTTCATACACTGAGGATTGTGTAAAACAGCATTGTTTAAAAGGTGAAGTGGCAGAAAATGGAGTTGCAATCTGTTTTATATAGCCACACTGAAACAGACAGTTGCATTTAGTGCAGGACTGATTGTATTTTGTATATTAAATAGTACAAAAACTGGTCCTAGCAACATTAAGTTCATAAGTTCCCAGACTAAAACACCTTGACTGCAATGCAAGTCCCACTTTATATCAAGTGGCCTTAACTACTAAGTATTTTGAAATTAATTATTTGACACAATGCACTTATTGTGTACATACATGTATTAACATTGTACTTAGATTTTAAAAATACCTGCATGTAATTACATTCATAATTAATTTCTGTAATTACATTTGTAATTACACTGTTGACCCATCCCTTACACCTTAACACTCCCTTAAACCTACCCATATCACCAGACCTCTCCCTAAACTTACCCATATCTCACCTCAACAGCAGCAAAAGTGTTTTACAATACAATATGACCACATTAAGTACATCATACTTATTTTTGATGTAAGTACATAGTAGTTATAGCCACTTAATATATATCTGGACCTTGAAATTAATACTTTTATTCAGCAAGTAAGCATTAAGTTGATTAAAAGTGACAGTAAAGACCTATTTTTACAAAAGACTTATACTACTCATCAAAGAAGGTCATAAAAAATTGCATCTTGTTTTTTTCACTGATAATAGTATGAAATTATTCCTGAGCAGTAAATTAGCATTTTAGAATGATTTTTGAAGGATAATGTGACACAAAAATACACAGTTTTGTCATTACAGGAATAAATCTATACTCTTAAAAATACTGGGTTAAAAACAACCCATCGCTGGGTGAAATATGGACAAAACTAGCAACTGGGTTGTTTTGACCCAGTGGTTGTGTTAAATGTTTAACCCAACCTTTTGGGTAGTTTTATTTAAATTAACTATTGTTTAAAAAAAAATACTACATGGCTGGCTTAAAATGAACAAAAAATAGGCTGTAAATGAAAAATCAGGCACATGATTAATAGAGGCATCAGCAATAATCAAAAGGTGAACATTTACTAATAAGCAATTAAAAAAAAAAAGTTCATTTATTGAACATTAATAAATGCTAATTTCCAACCTATTTTGGGTTACGCAAGAAATACAGTAATTTTAAGCAATAGCTGAGTTAAATAAAACTACCCAGAAGGTTCTGTTAGACATTTAACCCAACCGCTGGGTTTGTCCATATTTCACCCAGTGATGGGTTGTTTTTAACCCGGCATTTTTTTGACTGTATATATTAAAACAGAAAGTTATTTTAAAATGTGATATTTCACAATATTACTATTTTACTATATTTCTGATTAAATAAAACGCAGACTTAGAGACAGCATAAGAGACTTCTTTTAAAACATATTTATAGGGCCCTATGAAATCAGTTTTATTTTTTCCCAAATTCCGTTTTTTCCTTTTTAATTTTTCTAGATTCCATTTTTTTCCATTTGAATTTTTCTAGACTGTTTTAATGGTTAAATTATAAATATATATATTAATCAAAAAGCAAGTCTAATTAATTAAAATCATGAAACTTACACAATTTAACAGCAATTTATTAAAAGCTTAACAAAAATTAAATTTTTAAGGTCCTATGAAATCTGTTTAATGGGTTCATTCAATTTTAATAATAAAAAGCATCTTTAATTGATTGATTTTATTATTATTATTATTTTTTTTTTCAGGAATACTGTGTTGCATATTTACATTTTTCTGGGAAATAAATTCTGTTAAATATTTTTTCTGGTAAACATTCCTTAAATAATGTTTTCATAATAACTGTATTATTAGTAGTAGTACTATCATTACATTGAGTAATATATTTCTGTCACAGTTTCTTCAATTTAAACCGAGCTTCTATTTTGATGGGTTGCTGTGAAGACATTTACATTTCTGTTTGTATATGATATGACTGTAGTTTTTCACTGTAGTCTCAAAGGAAATGGTAAAATGCTCATGAAGTGACTCTCAGAGCAGTTCTAGAGATTGTTTATGTGTTTATGTACTCCTAAATTGAACTGAATTATTCATCCAAAATTTGGAAAATTCCATGACATTACGTGTTATACAGTAAATTCCATTTTTATGACTGATTCCACCATTACGCCTACGTTTTCCACATTACGGAAATCACAGGGCCCTTTGTAAATATAAAGGAAATGACTACCTGTCTGTCCATCCACTGGAAAAAAACACTTCTAACATTTTCTTCAGAAAATCTATGAAACCTAGTTATTACCACAATGCTGTTTAGTGCCACCAGTGGTGCAGAAATCACAGTATCTTTAAAAATGCAAATGTATTGAAAGGTCCAAATCTAAAAGTCACAAAAGATGTAACTATATGTGACATACAGAGATACAACTGAACACTGTGTCCCTTGGCAGAATGCAGTATCAACTTTGGCTGGCCATTGTTAGGGGATTCTGGGTTTTTACAGCATTCCTGACAGTTTCCAAACAAGGTTACACTGAAATAAGAAACCACAAAATTGCAGTGTGACTTCAGGAAATACTCCAAGGAACCAAAGGCTAAAAGCTACAGCCACTGATTCCCAGGCCTGTCGTTTTCGTCTCATCACGGTCACAAGTAAACCCAAACAGAGATGAAGTCGACTGGCTCCTAAGACACCAAAAATCAACTACTTGGTGTTTGATGTTCAATCAGCAGACAGCAAAGCTTAAAGGGATCCACCTTAACTTTGATTTGTTTGTCGGATGTTTAGTGGACTCTACAAGTTTGAAAAGGATCATCTTTGATCACAGCAAACCGCACGGGGGTGGCAAGGATGTTTTATAACGGAGGGGGGAAAAAAACTGGCACCACATCTAAGGACGTCATTCTTCTTTTATTTTCCTCTCTGGAGTTAGAAAAACCCAAAGGATGAGTTAAGAGCAGAGATCAGTTACCGCCAGGTATGGGTGCGTCCTAGACCTGTCACATTACACAAGATGAGTCAGGACTAGAAGAATGAGATCAGAGAGTTACTACAATAACCACAAGGCACGTGATTTGTTACCAGCTGCTCAGAAAAACAACAAGAAGGTCTTCACCAAAAAAAAAAAAAAAAAAAAAAACAGCGTTCATCACAGAGACGGCATCCCAAATAAATGCAATGCAATCACAATGGCTTTTATTAGCTGTGTGTAACGCAAAAGAGTGTCAGTAGGGTATACGCTTGTAGGAATTCATCTTTGTACAAGCTGCTATCAGATACGATAACAATCACGTCACAGTTTCTGCATGCATACAGAGCTCTAAGACTTCAAAAAGCGCTCAAGGCTTCAGGAACAAAGAGACAGACAGTATACAATATCTCTGTTATTCTGTTGCACTGCATTTGCACAGTGTAAACAAATCTGCCATCAGGTAGCCAGTGTAATTTACATCCAACACTTTAATTTAAACCACACTTACAAATACAACAACAAACTTTGCAATACTTTACAAATGCAATTTATTTCTGATGGCAGATGCTTTTATCCAAAGATTTTACCAGTGTTTTCTCTTCAATTTAAACCCATGACTTTGGTGTCAATCAGATTTACATGGTTTTTGCATATGATTTTTGGGCAGTATAAATGCGTCAGCTGGCAGAAGTGCTGCTAAACCGTCAATATATTTGACCCATAATAAGTAAAACGGACGAATTTAAATGTGTTGAAGTGCAAAAGTAACAGTAAAATAATAATATAATAATATTAAGCAAATATTAAGAAAATGCAAAGTGAGATGCATCAAAACAAAAAACAAGAAAGAAAATGACATCTTCATTTCAGAACTTCAGAAAAATATGTATTTTTTCTTTTTTTTTTTATATAGTTTTGTGTCTAGTTTTTGACTTTGTTAAAACATAATATAATATAAAAATAAAATTAAATTAGGAACTTTAATCACCTGTTAATCCAAAACTTCAACATTACCACGTATGGCTATTAGACTAACAATTCTTTTGAAAATCTAGCAAAAAAAAAAAAAACACTTGAGATATATACAGTTATAGTCATATTACATTTGATTTTGGTCATACCACACACCCCTGCTGGCTACTATGACGCACTACTACGGCTGCGGTTAAATGTGTACACATTCACCACGCAAAACCAAGCTACAACTCTGAGTAGGAGGCGAGACAGAGAGGCCAGACACAGGCTCTTTCCATACTGTAACGTGTGGAGTGAAGACTCCGTGCAAATGCCAACCGCTTGCCACAAGAAAGCCAGCTCTACGGTCCATGGATTAAATGTCCTCTGAAGCCACAGAAAGCCTATTAGTCCCAGACTGAACCTTCAGAAACACTTGCACAAGTCACAAGGACATCTAGACAGTACAGAGCGAAGTAAACCGAAGTATGCATTAGAAATATTCAAGCTCCACTTAAATAATAAAACCAACATCTGATACCTGTGTTTCAACATGCTTTTGGGCATATAAAAGCACACGTGATTGATGGACCTGTTCTAAGTACTCCATCCCTCCTTACTGTTCCTGCTCAATTAGAACTTCAAAGACGGCACATCAAACGCAACAAATTTACAGAGCGCCCATCTGTCCGCCTTCACTCGTGCCGTGTTCGGCCGTTACCTCAGCCTCTTAGACCTTGTATCCCTTTCATTGTTAAACGCACATAAAGATCAGTTGAGCCCTGATTTTAAACTGCGCAAAGATGTCAATTATAGCTAATCAACCTTTTCTCTATCTCTATAACTTCCAAAATGACATGAGAATAAGTTGGCTTCCTCACTGTAAGATTTCTTTAAAACTTTTCATGCCTATCCAAGTTCTTTCCCCTGTTTTTAACTCATCTATGAATTACTAATTCAACATCAATTGAAATGTGCACAGTCTGTTATTAAACATGCTAATCAACAGCGCTGATACCTTTTAAGCATTGATTATATATAAAATATACTAAGTTTAAAAGGTTGGTGTCTAGGGGTCAACTGATATGTGTTTTTCAGGGCCGATGCCGATACCGATTATTACAGATCAAGCAGACGATAACTGATATTTTGAACCGATATATATATATATCTCTATATATATTATCTGGTGTAAAAATTATAATTAATGTCTAAATAGGAATAACAAGGGCTCTGACAAAAACTTTCTTTAAATGCTTTTAAATTATTTTATCAGCAAATCGATTTTGAAAATTACAGATAACTATAAAAATTCTTAATATCGGTGCCGATAATCGGTCGACACCAACTGGTGTCAGTAAAATATTTTTTTTAATGAATACTTTTATTCAAAAAACATGCATTAAACTGATCAAAAGTGACAGTAAAGACTGACTTTGTTACATTACAACAACAAAGAACAGATGCCATTCATTAGAAGATTCAATTTGACAAAGAAACCTGAAAAAAAAAAAAAAGTTTCCAAAAAAATATTAAGCAGCACAAATGGTTTGAACATTGATAATAAGAAATGTTCCCTGAGCTCCATGTCGTCATATCAAAACAGGGGGTCAAATTATATGTGTTTTTTAGGGACGATGTCAATACCCATTATTACAGATCACGTAAACTGATAACTGATATTTTAAACCGATATACATGTCTGGTGTAAAAATTAAAATTAATGTTAAAATTAGGAATAACAAGAGCTCTGACAAAGACTCTTTAAATGCTTTTTATTATTATTTTAATTGGCAAATTGGTTTTAAAAATGACTGATCCGATAACCATAAAAATGCTTAATACTGGCATCGATAATCGGTTGATGCATATATTAAAATGCTTTCTGAAGTATCGCGTGACACTGAAAACTGGAATGGCTGCTAAAAATTCAGCTTTTCCATCACAGGTAGAAATTATAATTAAACCTCTATTAAAACAGAAATAGTTATTTTAAAATGTAATAATGTCAATATTTTACTGTACTTGTGATCAAACATATCAGGTTGAAGTGGACAAAATCTAGTCAGAAACATGTGAACCAAAACCTATACAATGTATGCACAACACAGAAAAAGGTTCATGATATTTACTGTATGCCCAACGTAAGGAGCAAATATTTGCTTATTCGTTACTGCACTAGGCCACCAGCAATGTGACACATTGAGGTCAGGCAAATAGAACAATGCAATGAGTAAATGCACTGTAGAGATGCCACTAAGGAGTAAAAATGTCCTTCCTCTTAAAAACAGGTCAGCAGGTGAACTCAGCCATCAGGGCTCTACCTTCTACAAATTACAGGCTATGCCTGGGTTTTGGTCAAGGAGCCACATGTGTTAAAATAAGTTGATGTAACAGTCTTCAATTTGGCTAATACTCCTGAGTCACAAAGAGCCTTACTGCACAGAACGTGCTTCGCTTGGAGCACAAAGCTGATTACAGATGGAGCAAACCAGAGCTTATGCAACCTGCGTCTCTCGGTCTCTGTTTCTTCTCATTCTAGCTCGGCAAATGCTTTCATCTGAAAAACATCACAATGGCACAGCTAATCTGGCCTAATGTATTTTTTAGACACACAGCAGGAGTGGAATGCAAAAGAGACTACAATTGGCTCACTTAAGTGCTGATTTCTTTTCTTTCTCTCTAAACTAACGACAAAGTGCACTGTGAGAGCCCATATCGAGTGCTTGTGTCCCGTGTTTAGGTAACACACAATGAAACTCTGCTGGGCATTGCAAGACCCACTGAAGTCAAGCCAACGCTGCAATGAGACTTCATCCATCTAGCTGTACACAGGCAAAACAATAGAAAAATCAACAGACCGCCAAGTAGGCAATTACTCTGGCTGGAATGCTTGCGCAGAGCCGAGGTTAAGCACCAAAACTAGCGGGTAATACGTTTATAAGCATCTACAACTGGATTTGTGTGGTCTGCCGTGGGCCTGCATCAACAAATCAAGCCAAACTCTGGTCATCACATTTTTTTAGATGTCAGATGCCTACTTTTGCAATCATGGATAATAAACCATGGTAAACACTACAATGCAAACATTTATATTAGTGTGAAAAATATTAGGCTGATTTCAGAAATTACTGATTTATTTACATTAGACTTTGCAATTGGGTCAAACTCATTAAACCTGAATCTCAAGAAATGCCCTCCTCACATTTCACTCAAACAGGAAAAATAATTCAAAATTCTTTTAAAAAAATATATCATACCATTTTACATACCATATATGTATTCTAACAGAATATTGGATTATTTTCAGAATTAAATGACTAGAAAAACTCATTTTCAGGAAATTTAGGCACATTTTATTGAAGCAAAACATAATTCTATTTTCTACACATTTTTGGGAACGTAACCTGAATATCTTATTCTGAGTGTGACACAGATAACATTAACATAAAAGTTCCTCAGCAGGTGCCAGTGATCTCAAATCTAAAAAAAATACTATTCAGATCTAAAGTTTCACAACATCAGACATGCACAGCTTTTATTACACACACACACACACACACACACAAATGTGCAGGCAATGAAGTGCTCTAACACTTGCTAGCTTGTTCCAGCTGAATGTCAGGTCACTTGGCTTCATATGATGTGTTTGGTTCAGTCACGTTCTGCTGAGTGTGAAGTTATTTTATGAACGTGCAAGGGGTGACTGACCTGATTGATGGAATTGGCTGTACAGGAAGAGAGAAACGTTCCGAATGAGGCCATCAAAAAAATGACAGGGTCAAAGGGCACTGGAGCCATGGCATAGCCAGCAGCTGCTGTAGTAACCACAAGAGCTACGGACACAAAGAAAGACCAAGGTTACAAAATGGTTATCGATTTAGTTCAAAATGCAACTTAAGTTTCTATAAAAATGTTTGAAAAAATAATAAATAACAAAGTGATAAAATAACAGATTAAAACTTAAAAAAAACCCCTAGTAATCTAATTAAAAAAAATTGCAACAATTCAACAACACCTTCTAACTAATAATTAAGAGTCAATCTAGGAAGAGTCGGAAGAATGTCATTAGGCTATTAGACATTGAAAAATGTTCTGCTATCATATCGGTAAAAGTTGTCAGAAGTATAACTTCCAACATATTATGCAAGTTAAAGGAACACTCCACTTTTTTTGAAAGTAGGCTCATTGTCCAACTCCTCTACAGTTAAACAGTTGAGTTTTACCATTTTCGAATCCATTCAGCCGATCTCCGGGACTGGCGGAAGCACTTTTAGCATAGCTTAGCATAGATCATTGAATCGGATTAGACCGATAGCACCTCGCTCAAAAATGACCATATATAATGACGATATTTTTTCTATTTAAAACTTGACTCTTCTGTAGTTACATCGTGGACTAAAACTGACGGAAAATGAAAAGTTATGATTTTCTAGGTTGATATGGCTAGGAACTATACTCTCATTCTGGTGTAATAATCAAGGAACTTTGCTGCAGTACCACAATAATATTACGCAGTGCCTGAAAGTGACCGGCACTAAGTTTGGGTAGATGCAGAGTTGACGGCTACGTAATATCATTGCCCTTCCTGCACCCATGGTACGGCAGCAAAGTTCCTTGATTATTACGCCGAAATGAGAGTATAGTTCCTAGCCATATCGACCTAGAAAAATCGCAACTTTTCATTTTTCGTCTGTCTTTGTACACAACGTAACTACAGAAGAGTCAAGTTGTAAATAGGAAAAAATATCGAAACTCTTTGAAACAGTATGTATCTTGTATTGCAATGTAACTTTCATTCATAGGAAAATACATAACACGTATCATACCTGTTAATTTAAGTTTGGCGAGTCTTGCGTAAATCCCTGGTAAATCACTGTACTCAACTTTCAGCTCCTTCCACTGCCGGGCCTCTAGTCGGGCTGCCCTGGCCGCTTCTGGCTCAGTCGGGTCACATGGCGGCGCCTCAGTTGCTGGTTCAGATTTTAAGGCTGGGATCTTCTGAACCTGACTGACCACTGAATCATCTCGATCATCCAACACAGCAGTAACAGACTTCTGCTTGGGTATCGCTCTCTGGCAGAGACCGCTGCTGCTCATCACATACTGTGAGAAGATGGATTTCAATTTAATCAGTTAACTGGAATGCAGGGAATTTGCATGTGGCTAATAATATATTGCATATAAAATTGAGAGCAGGCTCAAAAAAAAGACTAGATGATAATTATAAATATCAATAATGTCTATAAATAGATCATTTTAGAGCTGAATTGCCATGGTTAGCGTATTGCCAGTTATGCATCCATAAAGGCAGCACTTATACCTGTCTCTTCAGAAAGCAGAGATGCTGAAAAGTGATCCATTCTGCTTGATTTTTCCTGCAGAGCTGAATCAGACTCCTGGCACTCATGTGACTCCTAGACGCATTTGAAATGAGCTTCAGCTGCACATCAACACCAAGCAAACCTTCAACAAGAGAAGTCATTACTTAATATTATTTTTTCAATGCCATATATAAGAACAACAGGGACACAATGAGAAACGCTGATTCAAAGATAAGAAAAACAGAAGGGGAAAAAAACAACAAAACATATATAATATAAAAGAAAAAAAGAGGTGCCAAATTACGTAAAAATATCAAACCTGTTTACAATGTTTACAAAGCTTGAATTGTCGTTATTTTTAAAATTATTTTCCTATTGAATTCCTATTCCTTTTTAGATTAACCACTTTATAAGATAGTCAAAAGCTTTTTTAACATTAAAATGTAACAGTAATAAGTAGTAACAGTTTTTTCTCTTCTGCTCACCAAGCCTGCATTCATTTGATCTAAAGTACAGCAAAAACAGTACAATATTGAAATATTTTTACTATTAAAAATAACTGTTTTCTATGTGAATATGTTTTACATTATTCTATTTGAATCATTTTTATATTTGTCATTTATTCATGTGATCAAAGCTACATTTTCAGCATCATTGCTCTGGTCTTTAGTGTCACACAATGGAAAGAAATTATAGAAATTAACACTTTTATTTAGCAAGGATGCTTTAAAATGATCCAAAGTAATAATAAAAATATTTATAATGTTACAAAAGATTTTTATTTCAGATAAATGCTGTTCTACTTAACTTTCTATTCACCAAAGAAACCTGAAAAAAATTCTACTCAGCTGTTTTCAATATTTAATTTTATTTTTTTTTGAGCAGCAAATCAGAATATTAGAATGATTTCTGAAGGATCATGTGACTGGAGTAATGATGCTAAAAATTCAGCTTTAAAAATCACAGAAATAAATTACATTTTAAAATATATTCAAATAGAAAACAGTTATTTTAAATAGCAAAAATACATCACAACTGTACTGTTTTTTTCTGTACTTTGGATCTAATAAATGCAGGCTTGGGGGGTAGAAGACTTTTTCAAAATCATCAAAAAATCTTACTGTTCAAAAACGTCTGACTGGTAGTGTATGCTATATGTTTATCACCTGCATGATCACTGAAGTCTATCACTATGTCAAATCCACTTATTTTACCTAACAATCTCCCAGTGACGTCATGCCAAACAACACATGGTAGGTACCATATCAAATCTGACACTTGCAACACGCATTATGACACAATACAGCGGTTTTTCAAATATAAATTTAAATTTGACTCTCAGCACATATATACAAACACAAGTCTATCTCTCTCTCTATATATATATACATACACACACAAAGCTTATATAGTTAAATAACTTAAAAAAAGCGGCAATGTACGTCAAATGATGACTTGCCACAAGCAAAATATGCAGAGCACAGCAGAAAAAATACTTTTATATCTATGTCAGTGCATGTAGTTACTGAGAATCCTTTTAAAATAGGCTCATGTCATGTAACTGTGTTGATATTTTAAGGTCATTCTGCTGCAGTAGCGCTTCGGTGGCTAGGCTAACCGGCTAGCATTCCTTTAAAACACCACACCGGAAAGAGCGAAAGCTCACGTACGCTTCATTAACATAATATAGTTATGAATACCATCGCGTGGAAGGCACTTCCAGACTCCCGTCAGTCTACTACATGATGTTTTATACATGTTCCTCAAGCGAACGACCGGCTACCGCCGAGTCCCCTTCACATGCTGCAGCGCGCCATCTTGACCTCGCTTTCACAAGGGAAGTGTTTCCTGTGACGTGTGTCCCGTTGCAACACACGAGCAGGCGCATGAAGCAAAGTTGGTTTAGAGGTATTCTGACAATTCTAGAAAGCGGTGTGAACTGTTATTAATAATAAAAAATAAAAATAATAATAATGCTTTAAAAATAATAAATATGTGTTAAGCCTTGTAAAGAACAACAGTATAAAAATTATTAAAAGTTATTTGCCAGCAGCGGTGACCTCTGATTTGGTAGATTTTTATTATTGTAATCATCACAGTGGATGGGCTGCCAAGACCTGCAGTAGTCTGTTATCTTATTGCACGCTTCATTTGTGATTCATAATTTCCCAATACAGTTTGCAACATCTGATAACCTAGTATAAAAAGAAATTATTCAAACCTACTTTGTAAAAGCAATAGAGATACTGTTTTGTCTATTGAAGATCTCCTAAAAAGATCAATTTCCATTTTATCAGTAAATAGGCTACACACAGACGTTTCTTGATGATCTTGAACATCTTCCTCCAGCACTCCAGGCCTGATGGTTGAAACCCGCCATCCAAAGCCATTTCCCTGATTCATCTCATTCATTACGGCCGCTTCCTGGCCAGCCCTCCCATCCTCTCCTAGCAGATTACATGATCTAATCTCACCCCCATATCCAGATTCGGCTCTGATGAATGTCAGCAATGCCCAGCGGTATGTTCTAACAGCCACAGATCATAAACTCTATTCAGCTCCCACAGACAGGAGTTGTGCAACAAGACGGGTTTGCAGCTTTGACCCTGTGAACTTTTTTGAGAGTGGTTTGATTTAAGCTGCAAGCTATTGTGTTGGTAGACTTGAAATCAAAAGAATAAATAAACCTGCAGCACTGTACAGTTGGTTTGTGTGTACATGTCCTTTTTTTTTTTTTGTAAAGCATTTTTTTAAGCATTGTAATCTTGGGCTACAAAGCATGATACCACAAAAAAAAAAAGTCCTGCTGATCTTATTTTATTTTTAATTGGTTAACTAAAACGTAAAAAAAAAAAAAAAAAAATATATATATATATATATATATATATATACACACACACATTTAATTACATACAGAAGTGAAAAAATAGCTATA
>JAHKKF010384021.1:0-15982 GCA_019740295.1 Labeo calbasu | reverse complement strand
ACTAGTAATATGTTACTTTTATAATGATGTAACTATTAGTGAGAAGTAACTAGTAACCATAACTAATTACTTTTTTAGTAACATGCCCAACAGGAGTAAATGACAACTGCTAGGTTCATTATTACATCCAACAACAAAACACCTCGATTGGAGACATTCTTGTCTACCCCTGCTCCAGCGTCGAAAAAACGGTGGACAGTTCACAGTCAAAGACTACAGAAATACAAAGATGGTGCACTCCTATATTTATGAATGGGAGCAACTGCATAGGAATCTGAGGCTAGACCAGCAAATGTGCAAGCGCAGTCATAACTGCATAACTGACTGCACATATGCATTGGCTGGTCTAGCCTGAAAGAAAGAAAAAAAATAAATAAATAAAATAAATAAATAAATATTTAAACGCTTTTTTAGCATTCAGTCGTGTCAAACAACAATCGTGGGAGGGGCCTGTGCAGAACTGCGTCATTCTGCCAGGAATCTCAGAACAGCCTGATTTGAGAAAGTGATTATTATTGGGGATTTAGGGGGAAAAAAGCTTTGGGAGGATTTTTATCATTATAGGGTGGTTGTGTACATACACTGCCAACACACATTTATGTTTAAACAACATCTAAAAGTGAATTTTGTATCTAATGACCCCTTTAAATGATCATCAGTGTACTATTTCCCAGGATGCACTACATCATGCACAAATCAAGCCAATTCTGTATTATTTATGCCACACCTTAAATTTCCTTAATAAATTTTTACTTTTTTTTTGAGAGAGAGATTATGGTTTATAAAAGTTTAGAATATGGATATTTTTCTTTACTCAAACACATCAATTTGCTTCAGAAGACATTTATTAACCCTCTGAAACTGTGTGGAGCACTTTTTATGATGGATGGATGCACTTTCTTAGGCTTCAAAATTTCAACACCCATTATAAAGCTTGGAAGAGCAAAACTTCTTTTTATATAACTCCGATTGCATTCTTCTAAAAGAAGAAAGTTATATATCACCTAGGATGGCTTAAGGGTTTTGGGGCTCATTTTGGGGTGAACTATCCCTTTAACATCTTTTTCAACACTTTTCTTTTAAGTCAGGGTGACGGGATATGAGACTGGGGTAACAACCAAGGCGTGCTTGTGCGTCACAGTGACGCCCTTCTCTGATTAGGAGCTGTTTGCTGGGAGCGCCTGGACACCCGGTACCTGTGACGATGATCTTGGGAATGTCCAGAATGGTGCCATGTGATGCCGTTTTACGGTGACCTCGCTTAAATTGTGGACGTGCTGCAAAAACACACATACAGACACGCGCTTGTAGCGACGAACACAGGCATGCAGACAATGTGTTTACTGAGACAGAGAGAGAGGGAGAGACAGTAGTGCAGACAGCAAAGCAGATTGGGTAAGTGATGTCGCTCCATTCTTCAGCTGCATGAGAACACACATGCAAACACATACACAAAGCACATACATCCGTGCAGAGGCAGGAAGCCTGATGGAACGAGTGACAGATCAAAGGAGGAACGGAGATGCCATGCAGCTCTTTGTGTCTGATGTGTGTTTGGGTGCACTGGCTGAGGTCAGCGGTACACTGGGTACTAGTGCACCCACTATTCAGCCAGTGCAAATACAGAAAAGTGAGGTCAATGCCTACAAAAGGGACATTGTTAGTGGTGTGTGTTCTTTGTTAACATGTAATCCTGAGGACAAAATTGAGGAATAGAAAGGTGTGGTGTTTACAAATATATCAATATTTGTGTCTACTGCAAAAGAGAAAAAACTCCACATTAATGAATCAACGTTAAATAAATTGACTTGTATGTATGAACTGTAATGTCATTGCCTCTTAATGAATTGCAGGGAAGGTATGAAAATTCAGAACTGAGGAGGCAAATGTTACCTGCGGGAGCAAAGGGCAATCTGTGCTCCAGTTCGGAGAGATCGGTGCTCATTCGTTTGCTGTCGGAGGAAGCCAGGCAATGTGACCTGCCAGAAAGACTCTCTACACTGCCTCCTCTGGAAAGAGGGTGACCAGGCCTTAACGGGTCGCCCTGAAACATACACAAATACAAATTCTACTTCTGAGCTTTCTTGGAGGACATTGTTTTTGTGTGGTTATGTAGACTATTGATGTGTTACCTTTGGTTTGTATGGGAACTTGATGGTGTCGTTGCTGCCAGGGGAGTTGGTGTGCTCCATGTTGATATCGTTCTTGTTGCTGGTACATGTGTAGTCTATATATGAGCCTGGATTAGAGAGATGCGTTATTTAAATGCACAAACTTTAAGCACTTTAAGTTAACTTTAACTTTAAGTACAACCTCAGTACCATTCTTAAACAACCCAAAATTCAACAGTATTTCCATATACACTGCAATTTAAAAGTTTGGGAGCAGTAATATCTTTTGAAGTGTTGTTGAAAGTAATCTCTTATTGTTATCAAAAATACAGTAAAAAAATATATATATTACAGAAACATTATTATTATTATTATTATTATTATTATTATTATTATTATAATATATTCTTACACAAACATTACAATTTAAAATAACTCTTCTATTTTAATTTATTTAAAAATTTATTTTAGTCTTTACTGTCACATTGACCATCAAAAATCATTGACATGCTAAAATGCTAATTTGGTGCTCTAAATAAAATTATCACTTTTGAAAACAATCTGATACATATTTTACAGGATTTTTTTAATGTAACATAAAAAAGAACAAATGCTGTAAAATAAAATTCCAGGTCTCTCAAGGAATTTCTTTTTTGATTTTCAAGGACAATCAGAGGTCTCACTTATTGAACAATGTCTTCCATTTCAAATTCTTAAAAAAAAAAAAAAAAAAAAAAAAAATTGGCATTACTACTAAAGTATACAACCTTTTTACTATAGTAAAACCATGGTTAATTTTCTTAAGGGATCTGTATTTTGTATACTATCTTTTTCTTTGTTTTGTTTTTATAACTGTACTGCCTTAACGGTTTGATATTTTCTACAGTTATGATTTCCAAGTAGTATGGAAATAATGGTTTCCAAAACATTACTCAGATCGGGGCTTCAGAGCATGGCTTGCGATTCATTTGAATCACACCAGGACTTTGCGGTTTGCAAATTATTTGTTTCAGATCAGGATTTCGGAGTGGTTTCGCAAATCTTTTTTCTTTTTTTTCCTAATCAGTAGAAACGATTGAAACTTTGGTATCGCAAATCATCTGACTCCAAATCGCGTATCGTGAATCATTTGATCGTCGCAAGATTTTTCACAAACCCATTCCAATCTGAATCAAATGATTTGCGCTGTGCAAAGCTCCGACCTGAATCAAATGATTTGTGATGGGCGTTTTGAAGTCCCGATCTGAAACAAATTATTTGTGATACGCCATCTGACTGAAGCGTTTCGAAAACAGTGAATCATTTTGCAAAGCAATGGTTTAACTTATTCAGAGTTCCGAAAAGCTCTGTTCACTACGTGCTTTTTAAACCAGTTACAAGCGATGTTGAAATTCAAAAATGAATGGCTCTTTTAGCTTGATCTGTTTTTTGAAATCTCTTGAAATTAATGACCGAAGTCAAGAGTTTGAATCAATCAGAGCGGTTCAAGCGTAAATGATTCAAATGATTTGATTCACGTGTTCCTCTTTTCACGACTTCCGCCATGTTTATATGAAACTGTCAGTCATACTACTTGCTTAACTCGATTCTGACATGAACTCAAATAAGCGAAAAAGGTATGTTTTTTAAATTGCGTGAATTTTGTGTAAAAATATGTGCCTATTGACTAAATTAAATACTTATTTCATAGATACATTGTCTTTCAATAAATCAAGCACTTTTTAAGTACCTCTTGAGGAATATTGCTATTTTCAAGGGTTTTCCAAGCCTTAAATGTCAAAAAGTCAAATTCAAGTACTTCAAGCACTTTAAGCACCTTGTACGAACCTTGAGATCAGCATTTATTTGAAATAAAAATAAATAAATAAAATTAAATAAAACATTCTGTAACAACATAAAAGCGTTTATTCTTATTTTTGATCAATTTATTGCATACTTGCTGAATATTTGTATATATTTTTTTAATTAATAAATAACCAACTAAACAAATACATCTTACTAACCTCAAACTTTTGAACGATTGTCTAACCGTGTGGAAAAATTCAAAAACCATTTGTTTTCACACTTGCAACATCAGAAAATTATTCAAACAAAATAAAACAAAATGAACGAGTATTTATTATGCAATCCTATTTTGTTATTCTGTACCTGTGCTGGCAGCAGAGTTACTCTGGCCTTCATCTGAATACTGATAAGGATACTGAAGAGGTTCTTCTGATCCTGGGAAATACTAGAGGGAAAGAGAGGGATCAGAATGAAAAGGCAGAATAAGATGCAGAACAGACAGGCAGAAACATTGGGATGATTTGCCAGGCATGCTGGCGGTGTGGTGTTACCCTCATAAGGTGGCTCATAATCTTCACTATCTCCTCCATGGAAGGCCTCTGCGATGGATCTTTGGACCAGCAACGAGTCATTAGACTCTCTATGGGCTTCGGTAGGTTCTTAATGAGAGGTGGACGTGTGCCTACAGAAAGAAAGATGATTGAAGCTTCTAATCTTGAACCAAACGAGTTTTAGATGGGGCACAAAAAAGCACAAGTAAAACTTACCACGGTGCACAGCCCACATGATGCGGAAAGCAGGGCCACCAATTTCATCAAAAGGCTTTCGACGTGTGATCACCTCCCAGAGAATTATACCCCAACTGAACACGTCACACTTCTCACTGTAGTTACTGCCTGCAACACACATATACATACAGTAAGTACCTTTACATGCTTACAACTTCCTGATTAAGGAATTTATACATTTACTGAGCATGAGACTATTCTAAAAAAAATCTTGTGTATCAATATTCTAAAGAACATACATATTTTATATCATTTTGTGTTGTAGATCAACAACGAATTTTCCTTTTATTTATCTCATTTAATTTTCACATAATTGTATTTGCTAAATACAGTAAAATATAGAACGAAATAAACTTTTTACAAGGGGTCTGGCTCCTTTGGTAAATAATTAATTAGTCTATGGTATGGCTGACATTTGCATCGAGCTGCATAAAATAATATTGATGCAAATGGTACCATACAACATAAAGAATGAAAGCTATTTCCCATAAGCTCATTTTCTGCTGTTCAGGGTGGGGGAGCCTTTATCTTGTCGGTCCTTTTTGAACAGATGAGCTAATTTCCTCTCATGCTGCCCTGGAGAGCCTTAATTGCTGCTCTTATTATTCTTAAATTACAGCGCCTCACACTAGTATGTCTTTACACTGCCTTGCTCTGGTCTTCTGATAATACTGTTGTCAGTGCAGCAAATGAGCAGTGCTGCATCTCCTCTGCTGGCAGCGCTAGTGTAGTAATAACATGGGATTTGTGCTCCTCCCCAAACAAACAAGATAACAACCTGCTCCTAATTGATGTTTCCTCCGACCCCCCTGACAGCCGAGTGCCCCTGAACGTGTTTGGTAAAATTGAAACCCATTACCGGTTGATTGCGAACGCATCCATTAAATTATAATAGTTTCATCTATCATCTAGACCAGGAACGTCCACCAACTCTGGTTTTGGGGAAATATTTGTATGAGTGATAGTCAAGACTGAAATGGCCTGTGAGAAGTCAATTAATGAGAAACAGGAAAAAGTTGAAAAGAAGAATGGCAAGCAAGTTGTCATCAAAATCATCTGGGCAAAAAAACAAACAAAAGCAGACCATTTGTAAGCCAATGGCTGTACAAAAGTTCTTGGATAGTTCATGAAACTCGCCTTCGAACACCTCTGGGGCCATCCAGGCTGCGCTTCCCTTGTTATTAGTCATGTGTGTCTGAATGTCACACGCTGTCCCGAAGTCACAGATCTTCAGCACAGTACCTCCAGCAACCAGGAGCAGACTAGGAGCAACAAATATACAAAAGACAGTCATTTTTTGGCGTCATAGGAGTACTATGATTTCATCAAAAATATCTTGATTTGCGTTCTAAAGATGAACGAAGGTGTTGCGGGTTTTGAACAACATGAGGGTGAGTAATTAATGACAGATTTTTCATTTTCTTTTTAATCTATTAAGCACTGTGCTTAGCCAGTTTAGCATTTCTACTCATTGCAAATCAGACTGCAATAAAGTGTGCAACCTGATCACTAACATCATTAGCATTTGCGACTGAAAACTACTGCGTGCGACTATGAAAAAATACTTAGGAGCACCATGTGCGACTGACCCGATCAGCATATTTGTTTGTGCTGAGGAGAGCTTCAAAGGTTTCTACGCGTTTTTGCAACATTGAGTAATGTACCACAGACATATCTCACGAATCCTTTCATAAACAAAGTGCAGAGAGTGTGTACATAGAAGATTCACTGTGCAGAGTAGAGAGCTTTGTTGATTATAACGGAACTTTGTGAGATTGCAATGAACTAAGATGAGTGACAGCTTTTAATGATTTGTACAGGAGTTTGTAAATATTAAGATATTGACTTAATACAACAGTTAAACAAACAAAAAGTTAATATTAAGTGACTTACATTGTCTGACTATAACACTATTGCCTGGTTTTGCTCCATTTCGTCGTCAAAAATAGTCTGAAACAAGTCACAACTGAGCCGCTGGGCATCTCCATCCAAACACAGCAGTGTTTCATTTATGAATGAATTTGCGTTTTTAAACGAATTTAGTGAGTCAACGATTCAATTTCCCATTCACAAAGACAGTCAGCTGCTTTATTCCTGAATGAATCAGCCGTTCGAATTAATTAAATGAATCATTCAGTAATTAAACCAGTCACTTGTTGCCACCTACTGACAGATTTAGTTTAATTTTTAAAATATTTTTCTAGGGCCCTAAGGGCATTTTATTATTTTTTTTATTTTTCTGGATTCTGTTTTTTTCCGTTTTAATTTTTATCAACTCCTTTTTAAATGGTTAAATTAAATTATTAATCAAAGAGTATGTCTAATTAATTAAAATCATGAAACTTATACTAATTCACACCAATTTAATAAAAGTTTAACAAAAATAACATTTTTAGGGCCCTATGAAATGTTTTTTCCTCACCACATCTTTTTATTGCATGTCTAATTTTTTGAATACATACTTAATTTATTCAAATTTATTCTTAAAATAGTCTTACGAAAAGTTTTTTTGACCCTCAGAAATTCTGTGTTGTGTATTTAAAATGTTCTGGTTATCAAATGAAGGCATAAAACATTAATTTCATTTATCTTTTAATTATTGAAATTTAAGCACACTTTTTTTTGGCAAAAAAAAAGGGAATTTACTATTAAAATTAAACCATGGAAGAAATAATGTGTGATTATACCCTAAATAATGTTTGTTTCATGTTAGTAGTAGTAGTAGTAATAGTAGTAATATATTTCTGGCACAATATCTTCAAGTTAAACCGGACTTGTATTTTGACGGGTTGCCGTGTCTACCTTTACATTATATGACGCTAGTTTTCCTAAAATGGAACGGTCAAATGCTGAAATCACAGCGAGCGTCACAAGCGCTTCAGTGTGTGTAGCAAACAAAACCACTTGTCTGCTCCATTCATTAAAACAGAAACACGCAGAACATGCAGGATTCACCTTTAAAAGGTATTTTTGCTGCGTGGTATTTACAGATAGTAGTCAATATTGCAGTTTGATTTAAGTGTAATGACCTACTTTTGATTATTTCCTTCAAACTTTTCCAAGTTCCGTGACATTCCGCGTTATTCAGTAAATTCCATTTTTATGACTGGATTCTGTGATTCCGTCCGTGTTTTCCGCATCGCGTAAATCACAGGGCCCTACTTTTCAGTTATTTAAATCATTTAATGTTTCTGTATTCAAAATGTTACATTTAATACATTAATCTCAACATGAATTCATGAATATGATTGCACTCATGCCACCTCTGAGCCTCATTAAACATATGAAAATACACCTACAAGCCACTTTTGAGTTTTTCTATGCTACCTCTGTAGTACAAATTCATTTTGTTAATACTGATTTCATTTGATTGGTAATGTATTCTAGTTCTACTTGTTATTCTGTTGTTTTAATTGGAAATTTTAAAAAGCTTAAATTTGACATAAAAGATGACATACTTTTAATAAAGTTACAAAAATGCCATTACAAAGGTAAAAACAAAATTCCCCTGTAAATCACTTTAGTGAGTCAAATATCACCTCATAATAGGAAGGCTAATTTTTGATCATATTATTTAATTATTGACTAGAAAGTGCTCGTAAAATTTTGACTGTGCTCCTAAATTTTTAAGTTAGGAGCACAAGTCCTCCTAAAAAGAAGCATAGAGCCCTGCCTATCATGATGATTTGGTGCTCAAAGACTGTTTTCTTATTTCAGTTGACTAGAAAGTTTTAAAGAACAGCATTTATTTGGAATAAAAATCTTCTCTAACATTCAAATTGTCTTTACGGTCACTTTTAATCAACTGAATGCATCCTTGCTGAATAAAAGTACTGATTTCTTTCAAATAATTGAAAATAAATAAATAAACAGAATAAACTGTTGTGACTAGAGGTCTTCTCAGGTCCTAAAATCTGTACCCAACCTAAATTGACCCGAATCACTTCTTACCTAAACCCAACGTGCATAAATTTATGGTTGTTAAAAGAAAAACCCGAGACAGACCAGATGAAATCAGACCCGAGTACGACCTGACAGCATTTCTTTTCGATATGCACAAACGGTTTACAAGAATTCGGGTCTTATCGGGTCCATTTAAATAAAGCACATTTATTTTAAATTACTCAAGGTTATAAAGAAGAGAAAGTAGAAGTGTGCGTTTGTGCCTTGATTCTAAATCAACAATTCCAGCATGAGAACAGACATTAACCACATATTTTATAAAACACACTTCAATTGGGAACTACTGCAATATTTTGAGTGGAAATGGAGGTGTACAGATGGCGGTTAACAAGTCACCAACTGCGCTTTAGTCCTAATAAGTGCAGTTTAAGCACTTCTGAACGGTTTGATGCCAGCATTAGTGAGCTGTAATATATCAAACGTTAGTAATAACCCAGTTCTTCCCGAGAACTTCATTCTCAGTGTCTGGGAGAGAAGCCAACTGACCATTTCCATGGTGTGCTGCCAGGACTTTTTACAAACAGAGCCTCATAAATAACCAGCCCTGGCCTGGACAACAGAATACACTGCCATGATGTAAGTGATGCAGCGTAAGACTCCAGAACATACACCCTCTGACACCTGGACCGGACAGCATTTTTGATTAATGGGAGCTCTGAATGATCCAGTAACGTTTCCATCACAGTCAGAAAACAGTCAGCACATGTAGAGTGAAAACAAACGGCCTGTTTACACCTGGTATTAATCTCAAGCGATTTGGTCAGGGAAGACTCAGTGTAATCAGGTGCGTTTAAGACACTTTTCTTTGAATAAAAGCTAAAACAAATCTTACACGACAAGGGCTAACTGTAACAAGCACAAGGATGAAGAGAAAAAGGAATTCTCAGTTGTTTCCAGCAACATGATGCAAGACAGTGTAATGAGAGAGAAATGATTGAGGTGCATACTTGGGAGGTTTGAGGTCCCTGTGAATGAGAGCCTTTGGTTTCATGCCATGGAGATACGAGACCCCCTGAGAACACTGCAGACACCAGCTCATGGCATGAGATGCAGTGTAGTGAGGAAGGGGCTCTGCACCGTGCAGCACTGTCAACGCAGAAAAGTCATAAACACAAGCACACATACATGCTATAGCACTCACTCGTGGAACAGCCTTACGTGCTTGGACTTTAGCGCTTAATATTACTATAGGTCCAGATGTTAGGGAGCAAGTTTTAGGGAGCAAAACTAGTTTTGAAATGTTCATGTAAAGGGCCAAAAATAAATAAATAAATACACTACCAGACATACATTTTTGAACAATAAGAGTTTTAATGTGTTTTAAAGAAGTTTCTTCTGCTCACCAAGCCTGCATTTATTTGATCAAAAGTACAGCAAAAACAGTAAAATGATGAAATATTTGTACTAATGACTTTTTTTATTAGAATCTATTTTAATAAATCATTAAGCCCTGTGAAGACATGGTTTACAGTGAATTTAGGCACGACAAGAAGTGGAATGCCTAAAACCACTTTTGCTGTTAGAAAATCAATGTAAACCACAGCTTTACAGGGCTTACTGCTTTTATAAAACGGTTATTCTATATATGTAGTAAGATTTCACCAAATAAAACAGTGCCAATAAAGTGCAATGATTTTTACAAAAGCATTATTCTTCCGCCAAACAATGTAGTTCCTCAGAAACGGTTGTGGTTGCAACCATAGATATGTATACGTAGATGCCTCATTAGTTTCTATGGGTCGCTGTGCGTAAGCCGTCCACCATATCGTAATGGTCAACTTGACGTCATTCACCATAGTAATCACTGAATATTCTAAATACCACAATCCTGCACAGCCGTTGGTCTGCGAACTTATAGTATGGTGAATTACGTCAAGTTCACCGTTCCAAGATGGCAGATGCATCTACGTGCTTGGAGCAGTCAAATGGGGCATCTATACATATCTATGGTTGCAACAAAGTGGTTGGCAAGCAACGCACAAAAGTAAACAAAGGTGTATGTTTGTAGAGTAATTTACCTCCGCTTCGAACACAGCTCAACCAATCAGAATCAAGGACCGGAATTATCCATTTTATAAAATGTAATTTTTTTCCTGTGATTTCAAAGCTGAATTTTTAGCACCATTACTCCAGTCGCATGATCCTTCAGAAATCATTTTAATATTCTGATTTGCTGTTAAAAAAAAACATGTATTATTATTATTATAAAAAACAGCTGATTAGAATTTTTTCAGGTTTCTTTGATGAATAGAAAATTCAGAAAAACAGCATTTATCTCAAGTAGAAATCTTTTGTAACATTATAAATGTCTTTATCATCACTTTTAATCAATTTAAAGCATCCTTGCTAAATAAAAGTATTCATTTCTATAATTTCTATTTTTTGTAAATTATACCGACTCCAAGCTTTTGAATGGTATAGTGTATGATGTTACAAAAGCATTTTATTTCAGATAAATGATCTTTGGATCTTTTTATTCATCAAAGAATTCTGAAAAAATGTACCCAACTGTTTTAAATATTGAGAACAATTATAATAATAAATCAGCATATTGGAATAATTTCTAAAAGATCATGTGATAATGAAGACTGGAGTAATGATGCAAAAAATTTAGCTTTGATCACAGGAATAAATTACATTTTAAAATATATTCAAATAGAAAGCATTTATTTTAAATAGTAAAATAAATTCACAATATTATTGCCTTTGCTGTATTTTGGATCAAATAAATGCAGGCCTGGTGAGCAGAATAAAATTCTTACTGTTCATAGTATATTAACTTCCCTTCTAGCTGATTTTGATATTAATAATTCTGTGCACATTTTCAAAAGATCTTGTAATGCTACTGTGTGAATAAATTGTTGCAAACAGTAATTTACTTAACACTTACCATTATACAGTGAACCCCCCTCTGCATATTCCATCACCAGACATACCTGCAGTAAAAAAAAAAAGAAAAAAAAGAACAAAGACTCACATATAATGTTCTCACCCCTTATCATCCACATTTACATTTATTCATTTAGCAGACGCTTTTATCCAAACCGACTTACAAGTGGGGAATACATCAAGCAATTTATCCGAAAGAGGCAAAACGACTTAGGAAGTGCTCATAATACCATATAACAGGCATTGTTCAGATAAGTACAAGATGTTCATGTCTTTCTTTCTTCAGTCGTAAAGAAATTATTTTTTTTGAGGAAAACATTTCTGCATTTTTCTCCATATAATGGACTGATATGGTGCCCCAATTTTGAACTTCCAAAAGGCAGTTTAAATGCGGCTTCAAAAGATCCTAAATGCAATTGTAAACGACCCCAGCCGAGGAACAAGGGTCTTATCTAGCGAAACGATCAGTTATTTTCATTTTAAAAAATACAATTTAAATACTTTTTAATCTCAATTTTTTCCCTCAACTTCAAAAATCATTTCAAAATCATCCTACATCACTGCAGAAGTTTCGACCCAGTCTTTGCAACGTGAACAAGCAAAGAAGATCAAACACCCTTAACAAAAAAGGTAAAACAGCGATATAGGACGATTTCAAAGTTGAGGGAGAACATGAGATGGGAGTTTTCCGACATACCCTAACTGTCATGAACCGGAACAAAAACAGTCCAGGCAGAGTAAGACAAAATGAGTGTCTGGCATTAAAAAGTATACAAATTGTATTATTTTTATTAAAATAACCAATCATTACTCTAGACAAGACCCTTCTTTCTCGTCTGGGATCGTTTACAACCACATTTGGGATTGTTTGAAGCCGCATTTAAACTGCATTTTGGAAGTTCAAAATCAGGGCACCATACCAGTCCATTATACAGAGAAAAATGCTGAAATGTTCTCCTTAAAAAACAATTTCTTTACAACTGAAGAAAGAAAGACATGAACATCTTGAATGACAAGGGGGTGAGTAAATTATTTGTAAATTGTTGTTCTGGAAGTGGACTTCTCCTTTAACCTTGTTACAAGTTTCTTTTCACAAGAACAAAAAAAAATGGTTTGACCATAGCAAACACTTCAACAAGTTTCGTGATCTCATGATCAAAATCTACTAAATCACAACATGTTGTAGACACATACAGGGTTACTGCAGGAACCATACAGCTTCACAATGTTGGGATGATTTACACGGGACAACTGGCGAAGCTGGAACAGAGAAAATGGAGAAGACTCAATCAATTTTTTTTTTTTAATAAAACAGGCTAAATGTCCGTTTATGCACAATTTATTGTTTCTCTCCACAGTTACTAACATGAAAAAGTGAAACAGAATATGGCGTTACCTCAACAATGAAGGCATTTCTCTCAGATTCACTCTCTATAGTCTTGATGGCCACATCTCTGCCCTTCCACTTAGCCTTGCACACAACACCAAATGCCCCTCTGCCCACCACCTACAAAAAACACATGTATAAGTACATTACACCGAATGAAAGTACACATTCATAACCTTAGAGCAGTGCAGAACATTTCAAAACAAACCTAGCCATAAAACTCGCATACTACAGGAAAACATACCACAGAATGGCACCTAGAACCGTGTAAATGTGTTTCATAAAACATACTGCAAAGACATAATTCAGTAGAACACACGTATTAGTATTTCAAAAGCAGTGTACCTTAACAAAAACATAAAAATGAAGTTAAAAATAGAGATTAGGTTACTGAGATGCAATGTCAAGTGCCCCACTGATAGTATTAGCTATCAAGGCAATCTTTGCAGGACATTTCCACGCTCCTGTCAATGTGTTTATTAACTTTATCACCTGTTCATCATGCCACTCACCTCTTCAACGTCAATATCAGTATAGTCTATCTCCTCAAACGGGTATACAGGTGGTGTATCCAGCATTTCGGCGGAAAACATAGACATCGCTAGCTCGTTAGCCAGCTAATCATTAATACACAAACAACAGATTTTGTAGTCCTAAAACTCTTCAGACTTCACCGAATGGTTTCAGAATAAAAACGTAAACTGGAGAGCCTCTTCCATCGACACGGTCTGCATTACACAGATAAACGTGTATGATAAGTCACTTTAAAAAACTTGTCTAGCGGCTAACGAGCTAACCTGTCAATCTAATCCGTTAGCCAGGCGGCTAAAAGGCTCCGAACCAGATTAAAGTATGTCAGACATGCCAAACGACGGAAAATTGTTGTCATTCAGAAGGGGAATACGCCCTAGGGTCTCTGTGAAGTACACTTAGGGGTATCCCATCGACATAAAAGCGCCGGCTGTTGTGTGTTAGCGCTAGGCCGCTTGTTGGCTTGCGCTGGTGCGGTCGATGGATCTCCCCTCCGCGCAGCGCTCACTCCACGACGCCGCTGCTGCCGCTCCGAACATCGGCCTCTATGTACCCGAAAATACCGCTCGATAAAGCCTGCTTTACGTGTCCCGCTAACCAGGACAAACCATCCGAGCCATCGGACGCGGGGCTAGAACTTTACAGCTTTCGTCTCCATGGACTCGTTTGTTTTTCTTGTTTTCTGCAGGGGTTGTTTGAGCTCCAGGAAGTGTGCGCTCTCTTGTATTGTGCCCCCTCTAGTCCATGCCAACTGAAATGTCTCCAAGATTGGAGTCAAACAGGGCCTGCCAGAATCACTTCCAGTCGTTATAACAGGGCATTCGTGGTGTAGTAGTATTTATCTGGAAGTATATTTCTAATGAAAAGAAAAAAATGCATCAATTTCATTACCCTGACCGAGTAACATCTTTACTGCATCAGGTAAGGTTGTAAGTTTTCATGGAGGCCTATGAAAAAGCAACACGTCTTATTTAAGCAATACACATCTTATTTTATCTCTGAAGAAATTCTTGAGTAGTAGAATTAATCTATATATGAAAGAATCAATTTCCAAAATTATTTTCATCTCCATTGTTACCACAGTCATCTAATCTTTTAGCACTGACAATGTAATAAATAAAACAATGGGAATTATCTAAAATAGCATGACAGAGATGAAATGTCAGTATTGTGACAAAAATTCTATATATATATTTATAATTACTTGAAATTGAAAATCATAGCAGGTGAAATATGGAAAAAAGGCCTTCAGGATGAAGCTTACTATTTTCAGATTTCATAAATATCGAACAGTGTAAATAAAATGTATGGCACAATGGTGAAACCTAACAAAAGAGGTATATTTTTAAAATGAACCTTTCCTTCTGTCGGGACATTGCAGTGATGTTTAGTTAAAGATATTGTACGTTTTTTTTAAGAACATAATAGTGAACATCTCTCATTGTGAATCAATTGTTGGCAAACAGCCCTTATCTGATCCTTGTTCAACCACTGGAAAAAGCAGAACTAGTAATTACTACAAGGTGTAGAATACTATTGTGCTTAATTTAACTTAATTTAATACCAGTATTGTCAGTAATGATGTTCTTCTCTTTTTCATAGGGAAAATGGTTTGATCAGAACTTACCGTTGGACTTCAATTACTGCCTTGTTTGAAAATAATTTCATAGGTAAGTGATTATATCATAGTCTGAATCACTGCTGAACACTTCAATTGTCCACAGTTAGAATGTCATAGTACTGCACTAAAATGAGTTTTGAAACAATTCAGTACATTAAATTGTTTTTTGTCATGTTGTCCCTTGTACTAACACCTGTCTAAAAAGCATTTGTGTTCCCTACCTATCCAAGTCTATTTGTACAGTGTTGTGTCATTAACTGGAATGATATCAAACTGATCAACAAATCAAATTTGCTGAGCAACCTGGTCACATGCCCTCGGTGAGCTAAATATAAACCCAGAATTTCAACCATCATTTCATGACAGCTGAAAATGATCCCTATTCATCACTGGAAAAAAACACTGCTGGAAAACTATAAACAACATTCGTTCATATGCAAACAAGGTTACTGAAATGAAGTAACCTTTCCAGCGGTGCTCTGTCCTCTCTGGGGAAATGGTGACATCATTTCCACTGTGGGTTCCATGGCATGAGTAATAGTGCAGGTCTGTCCCTTTCATTTATTTGAGATACTGAGTACTGGCAGGAAGTGGGGGAGACCAGGGCTAGTATTTGTCAGGGTGTGTTTATTATTGATATTTCAGTTTGTGTACAGCCACATACCTGCAATGCCTGGGGTAGAATTAAATAAAATAATAATTTAAATAAATACTTCACTGCTATGACCCCCACCCCCCAACAACAACAACAACAAAAAAACACATTCCTTGTAATGGATTTCACCCAAATTTAAACAATTATGAAAGACAGATCAGTCGAATGCATGGATGAATGGATAAATAAATGAATGAATGAATTTTGACTCAAAACCTTAGTTAGGCAGATGTAGCCCCTGTGACAACTAGC
>JAHKKF010384010.1:0-28036 GCA_019740295.1 Labeo calbasu | reverse complement strand
AGGAAAACATTTCAGCATTTTTCTTCATATAATGGACTGGTATCGTGCCCCCATTTTGAACTGCCAAAATGCAGTTTAATTGCGGCTTCAAACGATCCCAAATGCGGTTGTAAACGATCCCAGCCTAGAAAGAAGGGTCTTATGTAGCTTAACGATCAGTTATTTTAATAAAAAGAACGCAATTTATATACTTCTTAATGCCAAACGCTTGTCTTGTCTTACTCTACTTGGACTGTTTTTTCCGTACATGACAGTTAGGGTATGTCGAAAAACTCCCATCTAATGTTCTCCCTCAACTTCGAAATCATCCTATATTGCTGTTTTACCTTTTATGTTAAGGGTATTTGATCTTCTTTGCATGATCACGTTGCAAAGACTGGGTCGGAACTTCTGCAGCGATGTAGGATGATTTTGAAATGATTTTTGAAGTTGAGGGGGGAAATACGATCAGAGTTTTTCGACATACCCTAACTGTCTTTTGAATCAGAATACACAGAGTTCATGGAGAGAAAGGCAAGACAAGCGTTTGAGATTAAAAAGAATTTAAATAGTATTTTTTAAATAAAAAAAAAGACCCTTCTTCCTCGGCTGGGATCGTTTACAACCCCATTTGATATCGTTTGAAACCGCATTTAAACTGCATTTTGAAAGTTCAAAATCGGGGCACCATACCTGTCCAGTAAATGGACAAAAATGCAGAAATGTTTTCCTCAAAAAACATAATTTCTTTACGACTGAAGAAAGAAAGACATGAACACTTTGGATGACAAGGGGGTGAGTACATTATATGTGAATCTTTGTTTTGGAAGTGGACTTCTCCTTTAAGTTTCTGAAGGTCTTCAGAAAAGATTTGATGCATTTTATTTTCATCTTCGCTCCATGTAATGTCGAATATAGTAGTGTTCTTAATCGCAATGGTACTTTGCCTGTTACGAGGAAACAGCTGCTGTTCCATAAGCGCCACCCAGTATCAGAAAGCGGATTTACAGAGATTTATGCTGCGTTTAAGTCCTCCTGGGTCGTCGGTGCGTTCAAATCATGTCAGATAGATCGTATTTACGAGTTCAACGCACATGAACGCCACCACAAAGTCGTTATTACGAGTCGGAAACTCGAAATTTTCTTTAAGCCCCGAGTTTCCGAGTCGGGGCGCATCAGTGAAAAAACATGTGGGATGCAATGGACGCATCCAAAGACAATAGCAGTGTCTGTATTGACCATACTTTTGTTTAAATGAATGAAATTATTATTTTTTGTAATTACCATAGAATATATAATGATGCAGTTTTCATCACCTTCATAATTTGAATAAAAAAAGAAAAAAGCAAAAACACAATGATGCACATTCTTTATTCATCATTCTTTATTCATAGATGCAGAGATTGTTGTTGCTTGTTCTGACCAACATAAAATTCAACGCTGTTTTAAACTCTTCGTCTACAAAATGACGAATAACGAATGTGCATTATTGTGTTTTTGCTTTTTTCATTCAATTTATGACGGTGATGAAAACTGCATCATATATATTCTATGGTAATTTACAATAATATAATATTCTGTATATGTAACTTATATAGTTTTATTGTACATTACAAAAAATAATAATTTTATTCATTTCAACAAATTTACGGTCAATACAGACGCTGCATATCTATTGTCTTTCGATGCGTCCATTGCACAGACACGTTTTTTCACTACACGCCCCCAACTCAGAAACTCGGGGCTTAAAGAAAATTTCGAGTTTCCCACTCCTAATAACGACTTTGTGGTGGCGTTCATGTGCGTTCAACTCGTAAATACGATCTATCCGACATGACTTGAACGCACTATTACCGAATTTTTGCCCTGCTGTAGTTTTGACCGGTTGATAAAAAACAAGCTCATGTTGATTCTACACATTTAAACAATTCGGATAAGGCATCTAGAATTATTTATGTAGCAGATAAAATAGCCTACATAATCATTTATTAATTATTTATAATTTTGACTTAACCCTTTATTTATTTAAAGGCTGAAATGTGAGGTTTACTATTTACGAAACTTCATCAAAGTTTCATTTGGACATTTCGTACATGTTGTTAGATAACTGTTGTCAGTCATGTTGTCATTTAAAATCCGGACATCACTGGTGAAGTTATTGTTTTAGTATTTGTTGATTTTAAATACAAAACCTGGTGAAACGAATTATGTGTCAGTAATTTTTTAATATACAGCACATTTTAACAATAATACTGACAACCGTGATAATGTTGGTCACTATAATCGTGATAAGAAATGTTCATACCGTTTTTTCTCTATTCCCAAATAATTATAAAAATTAGTTGTCTTTTGGGTGTCTTAAATATGTTGCTCCTTATACGAAAAAGAAAAGCAAAAGACTCGAGTCGAGTCGGTTCTTTTTAGTGAATCACAAATACATGAATCAGCTGAAGCAGATTCTCAGTTAATCACGTCTAGAACTGCAAGTCAATAATTTAGTCATGTCTGACTTTGAACTAAGAATTTGTATTTGTGAGGTTTATTATAAATTAGTTTAGAACTAACTATCTTCAAATTCAAAAGAATCAGTAATGGAATCGTTACGGAACCAGAATCGGAAAGACGAATAGAAATCGGAACCAGAACTGTTAAAAGCCTTGCAATTACCACTTGTACCATCAAGATCTGTGCAAACAATAAAATGAGTCATGATTTACAGTATCTGTTAAACAATAACAGACATCACACCAAAATACTTAAATGATCACTTTAGAATGTTTTCCATTAACTGTTCAAACCATTTGTCTTATTAATAATGTATCATCTTAAATTAATCTTAAATTGTTTGTTTTCTAAAGTAATTCATTCAATTTTGTGCAAAGATTCCTTTCCATCTTAAAGTCCCACATGTCTCTTTTTGTATTCCATGCAAGAACATCATATGAATTTAGAACAAAGTGAAGGTGAGTAAATTATGACAGAATTTACATTATTTACACCAAGATTTCAATATAAATACACTTGAGGGGATTTCATCTAGTATGATTACTAAAATTGTTTCATTTAAAATAGTCTTTGCTTACACTAACATATACCTCCCTCTCTCTATAAAAATCATGCCTTTCTCAACTATTTACTGTCTGTTTCTGCCTACAAAGCATTTCTGTGGAACCGTCTTTATTGTCTCAAGTTTCTCACACAAACTACCCTTGTTTCATCTTGCTATTTGTTTTGCTGTATGTCTGAGGTTCTGCCAGATGTGCTGTGGGTGGCTATACAGGAGACTTGCAGTAAAGTCCTGGATCAGAGCCTGGACTGGTCTCTGAGCAAAACTGCTAATTCAAGTGGTTTGGCCACAAATAGAGGTGACATGATTCAGGAGACATGCCTAAATCTTCTTGTTCTGGTGACCTCTACTAAGCTAACTCACAAGACACAGGTTAATTATGTCAATCAATGCCATATTATGCCAGTAGGGATAAATAAACAAGGAAACATGTGAAGAGCGAGCATATATTTTATAAAAGGGCAGTGTTTGCAACGTCTGAGTAAAGGAACATTTGTACACTGACATCACAAGACAATAATTCACTAAACATGACAATAAAATAATTAAGTAATGCAATCATATTGATTCATGCCCAGTTAATGACTGAACTTTAGTCCAAAGTCCACTAGTCCAATTTGAACTTCAGAGAAATAAAAAAACAGCATTAATCCAACTCACCTGCACTGTTTATTGGTTCAGATTTGTCATTTATCCCAAAAATCACCAACTAATCTTTGGGTATTTTTCAGCATTATTTACTCGAACTAAAAAACAATTTTTCAGCATGTGACAAACGTTCTAGATGTATCAGAGATTGGTTAAAGGGGAGAAAGTAGAAGATGATAAACATACAATGAAAAAGACAGCAAATGATCAGAGGATAATTTCTGTCTTTCCTAATCAGTGCATGACATCACACAGATCCGTCTCTGGTCCCCTAAACTCTTTGCAGATGGCCATGAGTGGAAACTGAAACTCTGTCTCACAACATAAACAGAAAGGACCGCTCTGTGACGGACATAAATGTGGGAGAGTCAAAACATGTGGGATCTGCAACCATTACATCTGCCTAAAGTTCAGTTTTTGACAGCTTTGACCCCTAATCATCCCCATATTGACCTCAACCTTCCTTGAGGTCAACCATCAATTGGCTGTTTGTCTTTTTGACCCGTTCCCTGACTGATTAAGGGAAGTGTGTTTTTATTGATGGCTAAAAGTCACAGAGAGGCCATGATGCACTTGCTGTTCCTGCACTGATTCCTACTTAACTGCCCATAAGTTATACATGGCTGTCAACTGTGTTACCCAGCTAAGAAAAACATGTTCTAAGAATGCTTTACTAACGCTTCCATTATTCCATTAAAACAATTTTGAGAATGTTCTCTGAATATTTGAAATGTCCAGTTTTGTAATGTTTTAAAACAAATATTTTTCATTATGCAAACATTCTATTTTAGAATTTTGCAAACATTTGTCCTCATTCAGAAAACTTCAATGAGTAAAATGAGTAAACTTAAATGAGTAAATTCAGTGTAATTTGCAGGTAAAACAGACCTTCCCAAAAATCTCCTCCAGATTCACAAACGTTTCATAAACACAGTTTTTGATAGTTAAACGTGTATGTTAATGAATTCCAATCATTCATAAATATGGCGCGCATACAAGTTCATTTAGAACTAGCATTAATCCCTGTCTTTATTCTCCAGAGAAATAAGTGCGGCACCATTTTTAGAATATTGTCTTTGAACTTCCGGAAGTATATGGCATCGCTGTCTAAAAGTAATTCAGCTGGTAAAGTGGATTTATGTATTGTAGAGTTAACGTAAGTCATCGTTAGCATTGTAATGTTTAAAGCAAATGTCTTAACAAATGTCAGAACACAAGGAAGACTTTAAAACGAGCGGTTCATTCATAAATGCGTTAGATCACTGTGGAAATACAACCGGAAGACACAAGACAGCAAACGCAGAGCTAAAAGGGTCGGGGCTACATAAGGTTATTATGAATTACAACTATGTAAATTACGTGACAGGGCAAACGAACTTCTACAGTATTATTAAGGTAGTCTGTAGACTGTGAGGTAGTCCATCAAAATTCTGTGTCATCAGTTTGCCAAAAAAAAAAAAGTTTGTATTTACGCACATTTACACGTGGTAGGGAGCAGGATTACATTTCTTTCGTGCCAACAAACATTTTGAAAATACGAACATTTTCATGAATTCGAAATTTGCGTCAGAACGGCGTTAACAATTTATACAAAAATCGTTATGCTCGTGTTTCATGAATGAGGCCCATTATGAACGTTCTGAAACAAGTAATAACATTTGAGAAAGTTAGATGAACGTCCAACTAAAATGTTTTAGAAATAAAACGTTCTTTTAATCACGTATAAATAACGTTTTGAGAACTTACTAAGTAACTTTGAACAAATGTTCTTTTAACATTACTGGGGAAAAAAGTTTGTACGTAACTTTAATAGAGCTTTGCCAGAACTTTCTTCCTGTTTCCCTTACATGGTCTAAAATATAAAACTTGATCTAATGTTTAAATATATCTGGCTCACAAAATGAATATCTCTTCATATTGGACTGTGGAGCTGTAGTTTTGCAGCAAATGGAAAGCTATTTTGCTATTTTATGATATAACACATAATGAATCATTTTTTATGATTTTTCTCTTTCTCAAATCATTCCATATGATTCATATGTACCTATATTATGTCTAAAAGAAACTTTATCTGTCTGTTTGATTTTCGATAGCCAAGCAGAACTTGTTAGCAAGGTGTTGGGTGATGTTCCTTGCACAAATTTCTCATTTAGGGCATACATGGTTGATATTACTCATACCAAGATTATGATGTTATTTCAATCCTGCAATAAATGTGGTTTTATTAATGGAGAGGACTTGTATCTAATAACACCATATTTGTTATGAATTCATCCTTGTCTTACATTCAAATATAGGAGTTTCACTCTACACTTCTGAAGATTTATTCTGCCTACAGGCTATGTATGGCACACAATGAACTGCAAATTCAGGCTACTTGTTCTTTGGGTGATGGTGGACGTTGCTCACAGGCTTTTCTTGTAGCTAGGAATACGGTCAGGTCTGGGCCAAAGAATCTTCCATCTTAATTTAACACAAGCTCGTGTTCACTCACCCTGCCATATGGAGCCCACGCATCAGTCTGTCTTCTCAAAGTCTCCATTTATCCTTTCCCGAGGTGTTTCTCCTTTAAAGCGCACAAATAATTCCAGATGGATCAAAGATGTGAGTCTGCCTTTAAAAAGCTGCTGTGAAGTGGTAGTGATTGTTTGGTTGGCCTGTGTAGGGCAATTAACAGTGCTTGACTTTTTAACAAAATACGGCTGAAAAATGGTTGGGAGGCCAGAAGCATATTTGTCCTCTGCGTGTTGACATACAAAACCAGATATAACACACACAGAGGGGAAAAAAAGTTAAGATAGACTAGACAGAAGTAAGGGGACTGTTAGCTGTGAGTTTTTATTTATGGTTTCCTGAATGGATGAAGTGTTATGTCATGGCAGCACTGCACCTTGAGGCCAATGGGCAAATCACATCAAATCTGTCAAAGATGGCTGCCAATTTAAATGAATTAATAGGTGATATTTGTGAAGAATCACACAAGGAGACATTTCAAAATGTACGTGAAGTATTTAGACTGTCGTGTTTGACATATAAAAGAGATTTAAAGGGATAGTTCACCCAAAAATGAAAATGCATTCATTAATTGCTCACTCTTTCAAACCTGTAGAACCTTCGTTCATCTCCGGAACACAAATGATATTGAAAAAAAAGATATTTTTGATGAAATCCAAGAGGTTTCTGACCCTGCACAGACAGCAAATAAAAATAAAAACGTACTTATTTATTTACCTTTTAAAACCTAAATACTGTATATCTTTCAATGCATGTGAAATACAATTTTTTTTTTTTCCTACTTTCACTCTTTCACTCACCACAACATTGGCATTTCAACAGAGTTATTAGGCTACCAAACCACACACCAGAAATGGAGGTCTAACCCAGAACGTCTTATTGCTCCTAATGGTAATAATGGGAAATCAGACATTAGTGTTGCGGCAAAAGTAGCAGACACGAGTTCACTCATTCAGGACTAATTTGGCAACACGTGCCAGATCACACAGATAAGCAGTTGATCCAGAGAAATTACCGGGCGTCTCACTGCCCCACACAGGGAGCCTGAGCTCTGCACTTATACTCCTGCCACAATCACGGGTGCTTTTGGCAATAAAACAAGAGTGTAACTCGATACAACTGTTTGACGTTTCTTTTTCTCTGTGGATTTCATGCTTTTTATCACCGAGCATGCTCTTTCATTAACCCCCGACCTCTCTACCACTAGGAGTGCAGGATGGCTCAGTGAATGTGAAGAGGGTAATTGGAGCAAGAAGAGGAGGATAAACAAAATTAGCCATCGACTCCAATAGTCTAAAGTAGCTTTCCTGGAGGACTACTAAAAACCAAAAACCTCTCGTACAATATTAAAACACTTACAAAAAGTATACAGCCTAGCTTTTTAATTTACTGCTCTGTGTGCACAAGCATAACCTATATCCAGGGTTGCCAGGTTTTCACAACAAAACCTGTCCAATTGCTATTCAAAACTGCCCCATTGCATTTCAGAGGGAGCTCCCCAGTAAAAATCGCGTTCTGGGGGTAAAAGACACGTTTTTGGCAAGGTTTCCCTGGTAAAAATCACATTCCATGGGTTAAATATCACGTTATTAGGGGTTGCTTCAACCCGCGGACATGAAAAACAGCTGGCAGCAACAGTGATAAGGTAGCCCAAATGACCCTTTGCAAAAACACACCCTCCTTACTGTTGCTGTGTCTGACAAACAATGCAACGCTCACACTACACATCATGTTTTCACGCAGTGAAAAATACGGAGCAAAGGAGAAACTGACAACACGCCAACAGGCAAGAGAGCAGGTTACTTCTGGTATGAAACATTTTGTCATTTTATAAGAAATTCAATTAATAAATACAAACAATAATGTTTTACCTTATTAGATCAATGAGACGTGAAACCACAATTTTTTCTTTTTTATTTAAAGCACGAAAAAAATCATGAATAAACATCAGAATGTATTTTATTTCAACCGTGGAAAGACGTCAGTACACACAATGATTAAAGTTTAAGTCCACTGAAGTGAATCTACTCTCCTATCTATTTTGTTTGCCGGACAGAATGGTGGATTCTGCGTTATGATTGGTCAGATCGCCTGTCAATCAAGCTGTTTGCAAACGGTCAATTCCGCGGGAAAACAGAGGACTTGGCAACATTGCCTATTTACTTTAATGTGGTATACCTAAAACCAATCCCCAAACTTATACCCAACACTTTGTTTGCTTTCTGTTTCTGAATACTACATACATCCTACTTTTTTTTTTTTTTATATAAAGTAGGGAAGTATTTATAATCGTACAGGGATTATTCTCATAACAATTAAGGACAGTAACTGTTTATATATATATATATATATATATAAAGGTCAGAAACCTAAAACGATTGCCTTTACTTTTTACTTAATTATTAAAAAGCTATAGATTTTTTTTTTTTTTAAAAAAAACGTATTTTATTCCCAACATTACATCAGTATAATAGTATATTAAATGTGTGTTAAAAAAAGCAAACAGGCAAATTCCGAGGGCACTCGCGAAGGGGCCTTTCTAGGGTCTTGAACGTGGCAGTCATTATACACAAACATGGCGGGCAGATGAAAAGTTTCCGTGTGTGTATGTTGAAAAAATACAATTTTAACTCACATATATTTGTCTCTGATAAAACCGATTTGCATTTTTGTTGCAAGTAACTTTATAAGGTACTGAGAATGGCTGCGTGGGCTGGATTTTCAGAGGAAGAACTGCGAAGATTGAAACACAACGGCGAACTCAGTGAGTACAAATGTTGAAACATCACTCAGAAACGTTCTTCATTCATGCAGTTTGCCTTTATATGTAACGAAATGCACATATAATAATGCTGATTGTTATTTTGCACGTTAAGTACGGAAAATGTCTCCTACACATGTCGACATACAACAGTGTTTGGATCCGCTTTTAGATTTTAAGACACAGTCAGTCAGTCAGTCACTTGAGTTGTGAATACTGATAAATCTGTTATAATGTGTATAATCTGTTATTCAGTAAACCAGGCTGTGCCTGTCACATTGGGTCGTGGCCGTAAAGCCGCTCCGACTAACCGGAGCAGACAGCAGATGCAGCGGGAAAGGGCTTTGCAGCAGGCAGCCAAGCAGAAGGAGGACATCCACTCTCTTCCGCCCGACCAACAACTTACTAAACCCCCAGACCCACCTGCTGTCAGTCACCCTGCCTCTGTCAAACCACAGGACGAGCCTAAACCATTGGAGTCACAAGTGGTTGAACATGAAGCGGAACCTGTTAAACATGAACCAGAATCACCTGCAGAGTCTATACCACCATCAGTCATCAAGGAGCTGGACAAACAGGAAGTGGAATTGTTAGTAAGTCTATTTCCTTTGCAAACACCAGCTTGGATATTCATGTGCTGATGTAAATAGATTTTGTAGTGCATAATTTTATATTAAATGTTTAGTGAAATATATTACTATACAAGATAATATTTGAATCATAGTTTACCTAAAAAAAAAAAAAATAGACAAAGTAAAAAAATTCTGAATATGAAAGTAGATTCTTTTTTTCCCCCCATTGTGACAAACAGTTGCAATTTTTTTTTTCTTGTGGAATTGGACACTTTTTGTATTTAAGAAAAAAAAAATCTATTTCTTTCGCTTTTTCTATGCTCTTATTTTCCCTAAACTTATATCTTCCTGTCTTAGCTTTTACTGTTTAACGATAATTGGAAACTGTAAGTCACTTTGGATAAAACCGTCTGCCAAATTTATAAATGTAAACCTCCAAAGCCTGTTGTCATGACTGAAATAATGCTAGTGTTCAAAAACTCTTTACTGGATATATTAATGTACATTCAACGTGTAGGAATCAGTGTAGAAAACAATATATATGTTATTTTTGTGTTGTAATGGCTTCATATATAAGACTTCACCTAACTTTTCTTGTAACAGGCGGGAGAAGAACCGTCTGCAGCAGTTACAGTGGGAGCAACGGATGATGGAAGAGAAGAATAAGAAAAGAAAAGCTCTCCTTGCAAAAACCATTGCTGAAAAGTAAGAGCAAATCTCTAGTTTTAAACTATTTTCAAAATCAGTCTGCCTGGAGTATAACCTTTTGTATGTATGAAAATACAAAGGGAATGTTTGATAAGAACAATGTTTTAAATATAACTTCCTCATTCCCAGATCCAAACAGACACAGGCTGAAGCTGTGAAGCTGAAGAAGATCCAGAGAGAACTTCAGGTACTGGATGATTCTGTGTCCAGCGACATTGGGATTCTCAGAAAACTGATTGAGCAATCAAGCATGGATTATTCCCAGGCATGGTAAATATTAATTTCAGGCCCATTTTTACAAGTCCATTCCAACTGTATTGTAAACCAGTAGCTCACAGTAGTCTCTTATTCAAATATGTATTTTAAAAATCCACATTGGTTTATACATATTTTGGATGGGGGTGCCATAATTTCAATAATGTGAAATGGTTACACTTGGTGAGTTACTAGCGCTACCTGTTGCTATTTTTACTGCAACAAAACTCTAAAAAATAAAATACTGATACAATGACCACAGCTACTGAAAGAGCTCACATGTGGCAATGGATATAAGCCAAATGCTGTACCATAGATTTGTTTCCTCACAAGGAGTCTAAATGCCCCTGGATATCGAGTGAAATCCACACTGAGAAACTCCTTTGGTGGCTGTGGCATCATGACAAGCACTGCATGTTTACATCCTGGCAGGATGGGTCTAGATTTTCTTGTCTCTGCAGTTTGTAAGCTCTTTCAGTAGCTGTGGTCTGCTAAAAGCCTTAAAGACATCAGGGTTAAAGTGGAGAGAACAAAGACGCAGGTCTTTAGGAAGTTTTAATCGTCCACAGTCATCTTCCCATCCTTTTCTCCTCCTCTTATCACTAGGAAAGCAGTGAAGACTTACATTGCTTCTCTTGTTGCCTTTCAACTAAAAATTCCAACCAAAAGCTGCATAATGTGGCGTCGTATCAGTATTTTATTTTAGTTGTGTTGCAGTAAAAAATAGCAACAGGTAGCGCCAGTTGCTCACCAAGTGCAAACATTTCACATCATCAAAATAATGGCAACACCCATAGTCCAAAATACGTATCAATGTGGATTTTTAAAATAACTGTTCATTCTGCTGTATATTCATATTCAAGAGATATCATTTGTTACATTAAGCCATACAAATCTTATTACCTGGGGTTCCCTTTAAAGCAGCAAATCTACTAGCCTAAACTAGTACATCCAGGGCATGATTAAAGTCCATGCATATAGAAGTATGTTTGCTCAGGGGTGAAAATACTGCCCTCTGTAGCATTTCTATAATAATTCGGCCAAATTATGAAAGACAAATGCATGTACATCAAAAAAAAAACAAAAAAACAACAACAAATTGAAATGCAAATATATTTAAGAAAATATTTTAGTAATAACTTTTAGTTTTTATAATTTCTTGTAGTCATTTTTAAAATACTTTGAAAATCATTTACCAGAGCAGGAATCTTATTATTTTACACGCTGTTTGTACTCAGTTGAGCGTGTGTACTTGTAATTTGAGTACAGTAAAATGTTTGCAATTCCTGTGAGCAGTCATATGCATTTCTAAATCTCCTGTCTCTGCCAATCTCTTATTGTTGACAGGAAGCGCTTCGAGAAAGCAGAGGCTGAGTATGTTGCCGCCAAGATGGACTTGCACAGGAAAACAGAGGTGAAAGAGCATCTGACAGAGCACCTGTGCGCAATCATCCAACAAAATGAGCTGCGCAAGGCCCAGAAACTGGAGGAGTTGATGCTTCAGCTAGAGCTCAATGCTGAGGACATCCCCATCCCGGAGGAAACAAATCTAGAGGACAAAGAGAGGGAGGCCAGCTCCCAGCCTGTTACCGAAAACGGTCCTGCAGCAGAAACAGAAGTGGACGGCTCAAGTATGAGCAAAGATAGTTCCATTACAGAATCAGCGATCAGCCAAGACAATCAGGAGAGCAAAGCAACAGATGTTTCTGCAGATGGGCTAAGCTAGCTTCCAAACATCATCAATTTAATAGAGGCTGTATGACGGTTTACATAACACTTGCTACCAGGTTATGAAACTGTGAGAGTGTTGAATAAACCAACAATCCTGCATTTTGTGAGGATAAAAGCCAGCCTCATTCTAATATTGGTGTCAATTGCTTTTCCAAATACTGTGAGGGTTATTCCATACTACTAACATTAAAAATGCCTTAGCATTATAGGGCTGAAATATTGATTTTGATCCATTAAGCTCAGTTTTTGGTTTTCATCGATGGTGCGCACGATCCTAAATGTGGGCAGTTAAAACAGTACTGTGTTTTTTATTCCTGTGGTTCCTTTGGATGTCAGTCATTTGTACAATTTAATCTGTTTTCCATTAAGTAAATGGATTACGAATCTCTTGAAAGCATTGTGCATCTTAAAAACACTATAAAAATACTAAATACTGTTAACTTGATTGTTTTATAACTTTGACATTATTCAAAATGGAATAGTGGCACATGGCCTGGTGGTGGTTTGTACTTGTGATTTATTTCACATGATGTTGCACAAGTGAATGGTGGAATCTTTTATCTATATATGGCTTGTCTCATAAAAATAACTTGATGCGAATGTTAACAAATCAATAACAGCAGGGTTGTTTTTATCAGTTTGTTCAGCAGCGATGAGAACAATTGATTCGTACTGTATGGAGGAAAAAACCATTGGAGTGTGGGATGTTGAATGCTATCAAGGTTTTTTTTATATGCATATATTGTATGTATATAATTTATAGTTTTCTAATGAAACTCAGATACACCATGCAGAGGTTTTGTCTGACACTAAAAACATTACGTAACAGTACAGTTATAAGGTATCATTCAAAAATGTTTATATATATATATATATAATGAATGTCATGCATTTGACTATTCCTGTGCATTATTATGAGTTGAAAGTATTGTATAAATTCAATATTTAAATTATCTTTTGGTTAATAAATTGTTGTAATATTTTAATGGGTTTTGTACTTATTTATTGCACACCTCACAGCATGTTTGAAATTCGTTTGATAATTAGTTATTTGGAATATGGAATAACTGTTGATTTCATATTTTCATAAAACGGTTTATTTTATAAAAAATTTAAGGAAAGCTACGAACGACTTCTAAGACTCCTTATATCCACCTAAAACGGACAACCTTTGAAAAATGCGTAGACATATTTGGAAATTAACTTTTTTCCGTTTTTGTATTTTTTTTGTTGTTGTTAGCTTTAAGTCTACTCCATCCTAGACTTAAAGCAAAAATATTAATACTAAAATATTTTTTCTTTTTAATATGCTTAATAGTAAACATTTATTAATTACAGCCATTCGCTTTAATTATATGAAACGACCACAATACCAAAAACAGTATTCTATTCTGGTTTGACTGTATAAAACAAGGATTTACAAATCCTGGAGGTAAATACAGGAAAGGAGATTTTCGTGAAGCCCGGTTTGTGAGAGCGCATTTCTGATTTATGTGCCCTCAGTCCGTCGGGACAGGTTGAAAAGACTCCGTAACCCGAGAAACTCGAGGGAAAAAAGAAAAAAGCGCACAAGATCAACTTTTACTGAAACATTCTGCCTTCTGGCAAGTCGCTGGTTATCCGGTTTTGATCATGATGATTACCTTCATGCAACATAATGTAAAATGAAAAGCAACGACTGTTAATGCTATTTCTTTTTTAAATTCATTATGTTTATTAAAGTCATCTTCCGGCATCTTTTTGTATCCATTAAAACATCCTATTGCAATCTACAATAAAAATACACTTTACTGACAGAAAATCGTTATAACCAAAAAATGTTTTTAAAAAGTTTTATATTATATGCAATTAAAATAAAGAACGAATGCTGTTTAGAAGCATAACAAAAATCATAAATCAAAACAGAAGTGCTTATCCTACTCCATTAATTCGTAAGACAGATTTAACCAAACATTTTAACACTGAGAACAACATTTGAATGGTTTTAATAGGCCTAACCTTTTTTGCATGACTACATTTGTAAACTGATTTGTAGGACTTCATTTCGACGGAATTCCTGCTTGTTAAACACGATCGAGTGCGGTAGTGCTGTCCATTGACCCCTGGTGCTGATTAGACGACCGCAAGCTTTTATTTCGCTAATTACAATTAAAGTGCCTCCTTCTGTGCCCGCGCTTATATCCTGCGCGGAAAAACACAAGCAGACATGCACGCGCGCGCTCTGATGATAGCGTCAAGGGAATTCAATTGTGCCTGTCGCTCAACTTTACATCTAAAACTAGTTAAAGTCCTATATATAAATGTTTCTGGTGTTATGAGCAATAATTGGACGACTTCTGTTGTGGGTTGAATGATAAAGACATTGTCTGGAAAATTAAGAGCTGGTGACAGACTTGGGTCGTATTAATGCATGTTGGTAAAATAATTTATATTAAATATAATTTACATAAAATAATTTATCACTGCTGATGTAAGAATGCTGCTTATTTCAGAATTACTTGATGTAATTCTGAAACTTAAAGTCCCATTTCCCATTCTTATAGCCTAGTGTGGCATTAAGGCGGATTAAAATGGTCGTACAGATTCCCTGACAAATTGCTTAGTGTTTTTTCTGTATTATTTTCGTGTAAGAAGATAGGCTTCTTCTCAACAAACGGAATATACACGCGTTTTTAATTCGTGGGCTGTCATGGGCTTTCCATTACACGATTTTGTGGATAAAAAATAATGTGTATTATGCTTGTTCTGGGTTTTATTTCGATTACTAATTAACTCATTCTGTAATTCATGCGTTTAGCTGGACTGTTGAGTCTGTGTTTATCACAATGCCATTATGTCAGTCCACAGAGTTATGAGTCATGTTTTCAATTACACACATGTACATTATAAAATCATCTGTGGAAAAAATCCTAACAGGCAAAGAAATACATTTCAATTATTATTTGTCCGGTGATGTTTTCTAAAATCATTAAAATATATATATTATTAATATTATTTGTTTTGAGAAGCGAATTTCGTTATTCTGTCCATCTATTTATACAGCCTTCCCACGGTCATGGAAAACCTGGATATCGGGAAAATTTCCTTAACAGGCCTGGAAAACTGGCTTGGAAAGTTAAGATGAATAAAACCTAAAAACGTAATTTATTTTAATTCAGCTCTTTTTATTCTATTTTATCTCAATAGCTATTTCAAACGAATGGAAAAATCATGGAACATCGCTGATCAAATGTACTTGATTTTAAATCAGTGGAATTCGATTAAAATGGAAACAATGGAAAATCATGAAGCACACTTTCGGGTAGCTGTCCAAATGATACATCTTTGTCTAAATTTAAGCTGTCGGTCCAAAGTCAGAATGAAGCAGAAAAAAGAAAGTTTTAAAGTTTGGATTTTGACAGGCCATAAACAAACACAGCCTGATGCCTTTCAACTGCGACGTCTGCGTTCAAGCGATGATGGACATGTGCCACACGGATTTGACATTTGACTAAAAAAAGTTTTGTCGGTTGTGGTTGAAAGGACCGGTTTTACAGACTGTCTTCTGTTGCACGATCCCTCACCCCGATAGCAGGCCTTTTTGAGAGAAGTCGCTTGTAGAGGAGCTGGCAGCTGAGGGAATGTAGAGGGAAAACTAATGATGAAAAAGGTCTACTCCATCTCAACAGCGGCTTAATTAAATACATGGAAAGAACGAAAGCAGCACATCTGGTTTCAATCCGTTTGCCTTTGATGGCATCAAGTGTTCTTTTCCCAGATCTGGGGCTGGAAGCTACGGGATGTCTGTGGCAGTGAGGAGCCTATAGGCTCTTGCCATTGAAACACATGGACATCTACCTTGTGAAAACCCCCACTTATAACTCACCAAGTGGCCTGACACTACTCCCGTTCCAGCTGGAGATGTGTAGGCCACTGCAGCCAGAACTTTCTCCGGTTTTTGGTTTGACCGATAACGGATACTGGCATAAGTCTGGATGTCAAAACGTTATTTAGACGACCAAACGTTGAACGTCAGTTTTAGCGTTTAAACACTGATAGCTAATGCATGCGCACTGGTATGGTTATCAGAATATTCTCATATGCTAGTGGTAGGCTACTATACAACTCTGAAGAAAATCTGTGAGAAATCGAATTGTCTTTAATTCTTTTGAAAGAACAGCCGACCAACATTATAATTGAGCGCCACCCACCTGATTTTTCAACGAGGAAGTAAGCCGTTTTCTCTGAATGTGCTAGACTTTCGGCTCATTAGCGGCTGTAGGGAAATAACAAGAAGAATAACCATGTGTAAACCGTAAAACTGTTTGCACTACAAACCAGTGTGTTCATAATTAAGATAATACATTAAAATAATATGGTAAAACACACCAGTTTGCAATATCAAGCAGACATATTAAATTTACAAATGACTGCCCCTGCTCATATGGGAATAATAAGGTGGATAGGCAGAGTAGACACTATCAATATCAATGAATGCATTACCAAAATATGTCTTTCCGAAAAATTATTGGTGACATAGGACCTTAAGGGGTAATTCACACAGAACCGTTTTCTAAATTCTGAGCTATTTTTCCGTTTTTTTCTTTTTATGTAGCCTAAACATGCGCTAGACTGACGTCTTTTCACCGTTGAGTCCATTTCTAACGCATTTTTGTAACGTGACATATCATTCTAAACACGATGCGTTTTTCCCATTCCACTTTTAAACGCAAAAACGATATCTGTGTGAATGGCCTTTTTGGCGGTTTAACCTTGCGGCCTAGTTTTCATTCGCGTAAAAAATTGAAGATGGTGTCTGACTAAAGCTATAGGTATTCAACTAAAGCATCCATTAATGGACGTTTCCTACAAACTTTACAAATGTCTTTGTGCCACCCCTTACTTGAACACTGTTTATGTTGGTTTTGTTGAGCGAAATGATAATAAGTGGCAGATATTTGGAATTGAGAGATTGGGGAGGGTTAACCTTCTAAGGGAAGCTGTGATGGAGGAGGGAGGGGGACTGTTAAACGTCAAAGACAGCACAAAGTCTTTTGCCACGTAATTACGAGAGCCTTTCAGCTCCATCTTCTCTCCCAGGGGTCTCAATTTTTCATTTACAATCCACTCCACTGCATGCCAGTGAGCGCGCCGTTTGAAGTGCCAGAACGCGTGTGTGTGAGTGAGCAGAGAGCACGGCGTGGAGCAGAGGAGAGAGCCAACAGCTTCGTGAAGGCGGTGGAGTGTCCTGCCTCCTCTCCCTGCTTTACACACATGCATCTGAAAGGCATCAGCATTTCTGGATCGGCGCTCAGTCAACAACTCCGTGGAGCTCTGGGAGTTTTTTTCTCATTTTGAACCAACAATACTTTGCAGAAAGAGATTATATGGCTTTCAGTGGACGCAATCAACAGACTTCGTGGTCTTCATAGTCCTATTAAGTTGCAAAAAGTTTTAAACTAGGTCAAAACATTGCTCCAGCTGGATAAGTAGCTATCATAGTGAGCTAAGGCAACGAAGGCATCGTTTTGGAGGCTGTTTCTTATGAGTTTCTCTTCAAATAAACGCAAGGAGGACCTGTTTGGTTAACCTAATACTCTTGCCCAGTTTTTTTTCCTCTTGTATCGTATTTGCGTCATGACTTCAAGCTATGCACATGTAATGGACAGACAAGCAACCATATCCAGCAGACTGGAAAGTCCCATTACAGCCAACCTGGAAAACCTGCAAGCCAAAAAGAACTTCTCGGTGAGCCACCTGTTGGATCTAGAGGAGGCTAGAGAAATGGTCGGATCTCAGGCGGACGAAAGTGTTGGCGAAGCGGGCAGGACTATGCTGGAATCTCCGGGTTTAACCAGCGGCAGTGATACAACACAACAGGAGAGTAAGTGCTCATACTCCGTAAGAAAATCACTTATATAGAGAGAATCAATAACAGTTACCACAATATAAAATTAACCGAGAATAGCATATTGCTAGCCTAGATTTTGTATACAAAAATACTGTCAAATTTAGTAGGTATTTGACTCTGTAGATGCGGTGTAGTAAGAGACTGGATTACCCATTAAATTAAATTTATGATTTTTTAACTGTATACTACTACAGTTAATATTAGCAAAAGTGTACAAAGGTGATGCGAAGTTTCTCACCCGAAATAATACTAGCAGAAAAATGAAATACGCATGAGAAAACTTTATGAGTCGTGAACGTATTTTGTACATAATTTATGATTGTTGACATTCCAGCCCGTAATGCGTTAATAAAAATATGGCCCCGTAAACATTGCGAAACTTGTGTTCATTTTTATAAGCAGAACTGCTTTCTGACATTGATTTTAATTTAATAATTTGCTTTATATAATAATTAGCAAAACATTTGCAACGGTGCAAAAAACTTATGAAATGAATAACAGGCACGTCTCTGTCATTTTTCAGTTTTCTTGGTCTAAGAAAAATATGAACTATAAAAGAGGCCGCTAGAAAAAAAAAAAAAACAAAAAACAGAAAAACCCTAAATTTGCTTTCTGGACCTTTTCAGTTCATTTAAACCCTATAATTTGTCATCATTATCCTGCATCCGGAGAACATACATATGCGATTATGGTATCGAATGGCAAACTTCCATTACTTATGTCTACAAATATAAATCGTGTTTTGCGGGAAATAGGACAAAAATATTTCGGCCTGTTCCTTTTTTCAAACTTAAGTTAAAGTGGAATTATTTTATTAACCTAAAATTTAGCAGGCTATATAGCGGGTAGGCCCTACTTTTTACATGACACTGTTTTATTTTCTTAAGGTATCAATTTAAGGTAATCACTTTTGCTTATACACCGCCGTTCTTATAGTGAAATTCACAATTTTAAAAAATCCCAAACAGTATTTTTAAGACCGCATTTCAATCCTGAAATAAAAAATCTAATTAGTTAAAAGTAGGAAAAGGTTGTCGTCATTTTTGCATTGTTTGACACGAGTCTGCATTATTTTTTCGTTTATTCCCCAGCGCCGTGTAGACTTAAATGCGTTACTTCTCTTTTTGTGTGCAATTCAACATTACTCACACATCACACAACTATAATTTCAAACAGGGTTTGGTTTTAGATTATAATTTATGTTTTTAAGGACAACATTTTGATTAAATTTGCCCCCAAATTTTATTAAACTCACACTGAAAAGTATATTTCAAAATAAATGATCTTGCTGTCATTCAAGATCATGAGAAATAGCCATTCATTTGTGTATTATTTGTCAGTGTTTTCCCTAAAACTCTTGGACTCATTTTGAAGCAGCTTTTTTAACCGTTCCCATAACAAGCCCAATGCCCCATTAAACTGCTTGAGTTTTCATTTAAATGCAGCAAACAGGAAGTTTAAATAGTAATTAAACTGACCTTTACAATCTGAAATTGAACCAATAAAATGCTGACATTTAACAATCTCTCCAACAGGCCTAAAGGGCCTATACCCCCTGCTTTGCCTAGGTCAAATGTCAGTGCTCATCTTGTGATCCTTTTGGAAAATTATGGTCGTGGAATTACTGTTGTCATGAAAAGCAAAAGGATGGCAACCCCATAGGCTGCAGTTTGTCTGTGCTGTCAGTTGAATGATTATCGAGTCTCGTGAGAGTCTAAGTTACTTCTGTGCTTTTGGCTGTAAAGTACTGATGGGAATAGGCTCTTTAAACATTGTTTCAAAATAAGCCTGTTTTGACATGCTCCTTTATTATTTGTTTATTTGCTTGATTGTAAAAGTACCAGTGAAACAAACAGTGGACATTTTGCATATTGCTCAGATTAAACAGCAAAGGCATTTCTCATTGGTTTCTTTACATTTATTAATCTCTCATGCAGTTTTTGTGACTGTCTAAATAATTCCATGACAAAATGCAAAATAAGTAAGAAAAAAAACTCAAATTAGTCCCTGGCATGGGTTTATGGCCTTGTGAGAAATGTCTAGGCTCATAACAAATAATTTTTTTTATTAGTTACATTGTAAAGCAATGTTCACTGGTTGCACGGTAAATTTGTGTCCAATGTTATTTTTCAAGCTACTGTAAAACTACAAAATGTAATGTAAAAAGAAGGCAAAAATGTAAATATTATATTTGAAAAAAAAATTGTGATTTATGCTTTGCAAAAATGTATCATGTTATTTATCTTTTTTTTTTAGATTTCCTTTAACAATAATCCCCCCAAAAACTTTTATTTTGGCTTCTCAAATCACATCTTATTATCTGTTATTATTTCTAAATCAACAGCATACAAAAAAAAAGTCTATAATAGTAACATAAAGAGAGCTGAACATCTGCTGATGGACATTAAATTTGCAATACATAAAAGCTGCATCTCCTGAGATAAATTTCTGTGTGCTTAACCAGATGAACAGCTGAACGCAGAAGAAAAGAAGAAGCGGAAACAACGGAGGAATAGGACTACGTTCAACAGCAGCCAGCTGCAAGCGCTGGAGCGAGTGTTTGAGCGGACACACTACCCAGATGCCTTTGTTCGAGAAGACCTGGCACGCAGAGTCAATCTCACCGAGGCTAGAGTTCAGGTAAACTTCACACCCTACAATCATCAACTGCACTTTATTAGATCTTAAGTTACTGGTTGATTAGAGAACGCATCACTTTTGAGAATTTAATACAAAGCGTACTGAAGCTTTAATACCTCAAATGGTTTGAAATAAAAATGACCAAGAAGATTTAACCACTTGCCTAATTCAAGGTTTCAACAAAGATTGAGTTACAGATGTACGTGACGGTAACGCTGCAGCTCGGTGTTGTCATCGGCCCCATCGTCAGAGTTCAGCGTGATTGTTTAAAAATCCCCAGCCGATCACTCTGCCTCTCAGCACACATGCTATAGGCCACAGCCAGTCTCCACATTCTCCTGTAATGAGACTGTTTTTGTAGAAAGATGGGGATTATTCCCGTTTATAGATCAAGAGAAGGAAGGGGAGAACGAAAGGAAAGAAATAGAACAAACACATCTGCAATTAATGTGTCCCAGAAAGGGAGCAATACAGAAATGCTTTGATAAAAGAGACTTTGAGCTCATTCCTCAGGCGCTGCGTAACCGGACACTGTGCCTCCACCAGGCCTGGTGCTGCAGCCAAGGCTTTGAGATCCGGGCTTCCCGCTCTGTCTTCAACCATGTTTCACAAGCGCGTTCGCCTACTCTTCAAAACCTCTGATTGTGTCCTCTGCAAAAAAGGTGGACATGTGTGCACCAGAGGATCAGTGCAGCAAAATATTTTCCCACAAAAGCTAAATTTCTCTGAAACTGAGAAAAAAAGCTTGACTGATTTAATATCAATCTGCACACCCTGTTTTCTGTGCCAATCATGTAAGTCAGATACAATTTCAAGCAGAAAGATGAATCATCTAAGGTCCCAGAACACAAAACTTGTTCTAGCATTTTCTTTTGTTTTTGATGCAGGCAGTGTTATGCCAGCTATATCTTGAGTCTGAGAATCTGCTTTGCTCTGCAATCTGTCTTTCATCGCAATGAGCAAAATATCCAGAGTAACCGTCATACTGTCATGTTCTCATAGGTGTGGTTCCAAAACAGACGGGCAAAGTTTCGGCGCAACGAGCGGGCGATGCTGGCCAGTAAGAACGCTTCGCTTCTCAAATCGTACTCAGGCGACGTAACGGCGGTGGAGCAGCCTATCGTCCCCCGTCCCGCACCCCGTCCAAATGACTACCTGTCCTGGGGGAGCGCAGCCCCGTACAGGTAACTCTCTAAAGCCTTCTCATTTCATTTCCTCTCCGTATGTGTCTTCTGCTCTCCTGCCGTGACTTCATCTTCTCCAGTTGTCCTGGTTTCTTTCGTCCAAATGTTTTAGATTAGAATTTTATTCTTAAGCTCTTTTGTTTTCCTTTAAAATTTGGTGGAGTCAGAGGGCCGTGCCAGCAAACAAGCATGGACGGCAATGCCCTGCTTTTCCCAGCAGTGTTGCGTAGGTAAAATAGTTCAAAGAAGCACGAGGACTGGCTAGCAAGTCGTTTTCCGCCAGTCTTTGTGAAAGTGATGGTGGGCCGATCCCCTGATGATGAAGTGATAATCTGAAAACAAACCATATTAAATCCGCCTGTGACCCTCATGACCTTTGGGCCATAGGATACAAATTGACTTTCAGAGAGAGGAAAGTCCATTGGGCAGGATTTTTTGTGACTCTAGTTACACTTTGGTTATGATTTACAGTAATCTTCATTCTTAAAAGCCATATAGAGTAACTAACCCTGCCACTCCGGCCAAATACCTTTTTCCCAGCAGCTGAAATATGCAACTCGACCTGGGAACACTTTCTGGCATGGATACGCATTTGACCAGCGACCATGCCAGTAAAACGAGCTTGCACAATTTCAACGCACACCTAATGCATTACCGTGCACGTATAATGCATACATATTAATGCAGTATTTATGAAGAATTATTAACTATTTATATATTCTTAAGCTGGTACCCAAGGCCGGAGGGAGGGCCAATGCGAATGCCACAGAAAATGCTGCCCACAGAAAGCAAGTACTTTTAAATTTCTTTTTATGGTCTATCATTTATATTGAAAAATTAAGCACTGTATGTTGGGTTCACATTTTCAGCGGCTTATTTCTCATCAGTAGCATATTAAAATTTAAATTGACTATCTCATATCTTATTTTCAGCACCATGGCAACCTACCCACCCACTTGTGCCAACACCACTTCCTCCCAGGGAATGAATATGGCCAACAGCATTGCTAACCTGAGACTGAAGGCCAAAGAGTACAGCCTCAACCAGGTGCCCACTGTCAACTAAGCCTGAAACGGGGGACGAGATGAGGGGACAAAGAGAAGCAAGAGACGTTGAGAAAAGAAGAACGCAGAGAAGCTGGATTAGTTTGGCCTTCTGCAGTGTCAGAGCAGAGTGGATGTGACTTTTCGCCCCCTTCTAAAACAATGGAATTGCATTGTTGTCCCTCGCATTTGGCTTTTTTCTTCATCGCAGATGAAGGTATGTTTTTGAGAAACTTAATCTCATTTTGTACTGATCCGAAGATTGTAAAGACAGCGCAAGGACTGCTCTTTGGACGAGCAGCGCTCCGCTAAATCTGTAAGAAGTGGGAGACGGAGCGTCTGGATGCTGTAAGCTGTTCTTTCCTTGTTCTTTTTTGGCTTTACCGGACGGAAAGTAAAGACACTTTCATGGCAAACAATGGAGGACTGTTGTTTCACCACGGAATGGTTTAAATTACACAAGAGGTTTAATGCTGAGATTTGGCTAAATAGCAACCCAAAATGTCTCCCACGTCTACATCCAGTAGAATAAAGACACATTTGTGGACTTTAATCAGTAAACATGAGATGTTTAAAACTATCAATGCTAACTGAAGCACTGGGGTTGGATTACATCTTTTAATGTCTTGAATATTACACCACTGTTTAAGGTAAATACTGTGCCCCACGGTGACCTATGTATCTGCTCACAGTACATTAACACAATTATGTTTCAGTTTTTCCAAACATGACGAGTTTTTTTTTTTACCAATTATATTTTCTTTCTTATATTTGGAAACCATATAGTAATAAACCATTTTCAAGCAATACATCTTATACTATTTTGTTGAATCCCGCAGCTGAAGAGACATGCATATTTGTTTTTGCTGTTTTCACTAAATGCTCATATTTGAGAAACTGTTGCAGGCAACAGTATTACTCCAACATGACCTTACAAAATATATCCGTATGTAAGATTTCATGCTTTAAGTTAGTCAAAACATCGACGCTACAAAATAAATAATCCAAAATGAAATTTGTTTCATACTATAGATTTTGATGGTTTTCAAATTGTTTTTTTTTTTTTCAAATTGTGTCCAACACTTTGTGAGGAAAGACTGGGTTTTTAGATTTACCGTACAATATATTAAGATTATTTCTGACCTGTTTTACTTTTTTGGGAAGCACACTAAGCAACACACCCGTGTTATTACAAACACTTTTAGAGCATCACACAATACTATGCAATGAGGCTGAGCTATGTTTTTCTGGTTGTATTAATTCTGTCTAAACATCTCAGAACTTTTTGTTTAGCAAATGTTGATTCTTCACGCTTTGCCCACGTAAAGAAAGAAAAGGCCACGCAAATTCAAATTAAATTAAATTCATGTACTGTTTTTTTTTTAGCGAGTGAAGATAAATACCATAATAAATACCCCATATGTTTCAATCGATTAACACTAATTCAGTCATTTTTTGACAGAAACTTATTAGATTATCATGCAGTAGTGTTATATTTTTAACATCTGTACTGAACATGTGTTACTCAATATGTTAACTACAGATTAGATCCTAGATCTGATACACAATGTGGTGAAAGGAACTTTCTGAACATGAATTTCAGTTTTGCCATTCACTTGCGCAGATCAATGCTATATCTGTAACTCTATGTGTGTACATGTGTATGATGTGATCACATTTAGAGCGTTTAGGTTTAAATCTAGTTAACAGTTATGTCAAATATAAAATTAGTAGATAGCCCCAATGGAAAGCATTTTTGTCACAGCGTGATGGGAAGCGAATCCCGGTTGTCGCTTTATTTCTGAGGGAAAGAAAACATGCTTATATTTTCTTACACTTAAATTAAAAAAAAAAAAAAATCCAAAACTGCATTTTTTTTAAACCAAGCCAGTTGCATGAAAGGAAAATGTGTTGATGACTACAAGCAAATTAGTGACATAAGATGCAGATTTAATTACATCTAAAATAAACAAACTAATTGAGTCTGACAGGATTTTTTTTTCCAGTAATCCAAGACTGCAGTATATATGACATATATGATATATGTGCTATTTACTTATGCTATAAATTTACTTTATATAATTTGCTTATTTACTGATAATCTGCAAATTTCACATGCTGTTATTCACTGTAGCTATTCAAAAGGGCAAGACTACGTTAGAAACGCTAGAAATTCTGGGATATTCACAAAATCAATGACGGGGGATGAGATTGTTATTATTTCCCATCATTATTCTCAGCCCAACCTATTGAAAATGCTTTCCGAGGCCTGTGTTTACACCCACGGGCGTTGATTAGTGACATGACTCATGTGTGTATATATGCGTGTGTGTATATGCTAGTGCCTTGTTCTCCGTCCAGACTGTTGCATGCTCTCCATGCTGCGCTGCTCAGGTCAGGTCGAAGCGTCTCACCTTTCAGGCAGCCGGGCCCTGCTGACCTGAAGTGCTTCCAGATGTGCGTAGGCTGTGACCCGTTGGCCCCACCCCCAGACCGATCACCTCAGGCCTGGGGCCCGGGCCCCCTCCATCAGGGCTGACAGCATCCCCCTCGGATGGGTGTACGCGTAGCCGCCCGAGCAGATGACATACAAACACCTCACCCCCTCAGCACCACATCTGGAGCCTATTACAGAGGAGACAGTCAAAGTGAGAATGGGGGGGAAGAGTCTGAACAAGCATGTGTGTGGAATATATGTATGATAAGGTGGAGATGTTTGGAGTAAGTTTGAGCGTGCGTGCGTGCGTCTACTTACTTCCCGTGACCTTTCTCGTTCCTTGAATCACAGGCTTCCCTTCTTGTCGTTTTTCCTTTGCTCCATAACAAATCTACCGCCTTCCATGTCAGGCCTCTGGCTATTGGCTGAGAACATGTGGCCACAGTCAGTTTATTAATGTGAGTGCTTGGATTGGGGTTTGCACAAAACTAAAAGTTACTTGTCTTTTGTAAAATACAGTCCAGCTGTTTACAGCGTGCGGTAAAAGCCAATGCCAAGACGGCATTGTGTGCTGACATACTCTGACGCTGAATGGAGTTGAATGAAATGTGTTTCTGACGTGCAGAGTTCGCAGACCACAATCCACCTGCTGGGTTCAGCTACAGAGGAACATACAATCATCTTTGTGACAAAAAACACAGCACTTTGGCCTTTCAGATGGATTGATTGGCATTTTTAATGCATGGTGAAATTCCCTTGAGTGATTTTACGTGGCTGCTGCAGTGCAAAAAAAAAGTGTTCCTAAGGCTTAAAAAAAAGAAAACAGCAGTTTGCTTCATTTAACTACCTGTTTAAAAGTTTTAAGTAAATGATTTGAATAGATGTGAATGGTTTTGTAAACACACTACCAGTCAAAGGTTTTTGTACAGCAAGTTTTTGATGTTTTTTAAGGAAGTCTCTTCTGCTCACTAAGCCTGCATTTATTTGATCCAAAGTACAGTTAAAAAATGTACAATTTTGAAATATTGTTTACTGTTTAAAACAACTGTTTTCTATTTGTATACATTTTAAAATGTAATTTATTCATGTGATCAAAGCTAAATTTTCAGCATCATTACTTCAGTCTTCAGTGTCACATGATCCTTCAGAAATCATTCTAATATGCTGATTACTGTTCAAGAAGCACTTATAATTAATTATTTAAACAGTTGTGTACATTTTTCTTCAGGATTCCTCGATTTAAAATCTAACGTTACCACATTTTTTACCGTGTTACCTGAGATGACTCGTGCCAAAGTTTTAAATTTAACGTCGATGTCGAGCTTACAGAAGTGTTAAGAACTTCTCAGTGGAACAATTTTATTCCGTACAATGAACTAAACCATTTTTTAAAAATAATTTTTACGCTTCCCAAACACATCCATCGCCTCACGTAGCCAGTCTCAGTAGCGCGCATTTATCCTACACAGACGTTACGTCTGTCTCGTAGATGTACGTAAGAGGGTAATTCGTTTTAAAATATTTGTACAGTATTATTTTTTGAAATATGTGAAACCCATGTAAAGATATATGATTAGAAGAATTTAAAACATAAAGACACTTAAAAAATAAATGTACAAAAAAATTCAATAATTACTTTGCAATGCTGACAAGACGTCACCGAACGTGACAGCAAAACAAATCTGAGTGTGTTGTATTTAAATGGCAGTATGAAGAAGAATTAATTGTGTCCCCTTCAAGTTAAAGTAACAAATGCTTTAGTTATATTTTAAGTATATTTTAGTTGATTTAAAAAATACTGACCTCATGCAAACTTGCTGAAAATAGAGCGACTCAACAGTGGCAGCTATAGCTTTCTATTTTGCTGCGCTTTCACTGTGTCTGTAATTACAGGTTGTCTCAACAAGATCAAAGGATGCTAATTATTATGCAATAGACATTTGGGGGATGTTAACTGGCTGTCTGGACGTCTCAAGACTCGGATGAATATGTATTTTCATTTCTATCTCTTAAACAAACCGCCAGCGTGCACAAGTCTGGTGGCTGATGTGACATCGGTCTTCATCATCGCTGTATAATCAACTTCAGCTTCCCCCGGCACGAAAAGTCACATCTATTCCCTCAACAGCTCAACTATTTAAAATATGCACTGTTAAAAGGCTTTTATTTATAAATGGGGCAATGGAGAAGTGGATTGGGGTTTGGGTTTACATGGCTCAGAGCAAAACACATGTGAGCCCTGGCCCAGCCTGGTGACAGCTTTCAACTCTCCCTGTTCTGGAGTGAGGAACTGAGAAGAAATGCAGACCAAAACATCTTTCTCTCTTGCCAAATTACTTCAGAGCAAAAATCTGTCTTTCCTTCTGTGTGGTTTGGCATTACATTTTAAAAAATATAAAAAAAAAAACCTTCTAATGAAATTCAGTTAACCATTTAGTTAACCTTGAAGGGGTTGATAAATAACAGCAGGCCTTCTGTATGAGCTACAAGAATATGTGATGCCAAATTAACCTTTTGACTGTCACCCTCAGAGTGATGCCTAAGTTTACTTCTATCCTATTCTAATCATAACAAACTATATATCACTGGAAAGGTCTAAGACTTCTA
>JAHKKF010383999.1:0-10516 GCA_019740295.1 Labeo calbasu | reverse complement strand
TGTACATTTTTGGTACTAATATTTACCATTTTGGTAGCAATATTTATACTTTAGGCACTAATATGTACATTTCTGATACAAATATATACACTTTAGGTACAAATATGTATAATTTAGCTACTAATATTTTGGTACTATTATGTACTAATATGATACAATACATTTCAGGCACAAATATGTACCATTTTGGTAGTAATATGTACATTTCAGACAGAAATATGCATACTTCAGGTACTAATATGTACACTTTTGGTAGCAATATTTATATTTTAGGTACCAATATGTAACATTTTGGTACTAATATGTACAAAATATATACATTTTGTAGCAATATTTACACTTTAGGTACTAATATGTACATTTTTGGTACCAAAACATACCATTTTCGTAGTAATATGTACATTTTAGATACTAATATGTATATCCTTGCTACTAATATATACTGTTTTGGTATTAATATGTACATTGCAGGTACTAAAACGTACAATTTTCATAGTAATATGTACATTTTAGATACTAATATGTATATTTTGCTACTAATATATACCGTTTTGGTATTAATATGTACAGTTCAGGCACTAAAACATAAAATTTTCATAGTAATATGTACATTTTAGATACTAATATGTATATCTTTGCTACTAAAATGTACCGGTTTGGTAGTAATATGTACACTTTATGTACTAATATGTACATTTTGTAGCAGTATTTACACTTTAGGTACTAATATGTACATTTTTGCTACTAATACATTTTAGGTGCAAATATGTATATTTACAGCTACTAATATTTTGGTACACTGCACATTTTTGGTACTAATATGTACCATTTTGATGTTAACATGTACCGTTATGGTAGTACAAAGTACACTCTAGATACTAATATGTATATCTTTGGTACTAATGTGTACGGTTTTGGTAGTAATATGTACATTTCAGGTACTAATATGTACATTTTTGGTACTAATATGCATAGTACTAATATGTACTGTTTTAGTAGATACTAATGTGTACACTTTAGGTACTTATATGTACCTTTAATGTACTAATTTGTGCTCATTACCAGTAAAGAAATACCTTTTGAAAAGTTACCACTCCAGTGACAGCTTTTCTACCTTTTTGTCTGAAAGCGTACAATGGAAGTCGGGCAAAACATTCTGGGGTGTTTTTTTTAAGCATATTTAATATGAAAACGAGGCTGTGAGCGGTTCAATATGTAATATTCTGCAGTGTACCTTCGTGTCAATCATTCAGCTGAAAAAAGTACAAAAAAATATCTCTTCCCCCAAACTTCCTTGGGACAAAAAGTTCCAGAAAACATGGCTTGTGAAAATGAAGTCTGATGCCTGACCTTGACACTATCCTGAACAGACTGTACTTCCCTCACAGCCTTGTACTCAGTCGTGTCCAATTATTTAAGGTGTCTATCCTGACTAAGGTCCATTACTGAAGACCATTATTAGTGTTGTTCCAGATCTTCACCTGAGGCCACAGGAAGCGCTTGTGAAGTTTTGCGCTTGTGATCTCAGGATGGTGCTGTTTCCTGTGCGGAACAGTTAAACAGCATTTTAGTTTGTTCTTTAGGTCATAAAATGGTACCCACTAAAAAAAGGGTCATAAACATTATAGGTTGTAGTGGGGAGAGGAAACCTCAGGCAGAGCTTCTGTACAAACAGTGTGATGAATGGAGAAACGGCTTGTTTGTGCTGCTGACATGAATGACGGCTCAGAGCAGGCGTGCTAGTACTTTTCTAAGCGACTGAACTGACAGTTCTTCCTGGTGGATGATCAAAATAATTGAAATAAATAATTCGGCAAACCTATACTGAAAGAAAGCTACATTTACTTATACTTACAACACCTTAGCAGGCATATAGCACTGTCCTGGCAACCACACAGCAACATGGTGAAAACTACTTCGAAAATCTCAGCAATGGCACTGCAACACCCTGGCAAAAACCCAACTGCTCAAAAGATATTTATTAATTCAGTAGGTACCAATCAGGTGTATAGAACAAAGCTTGATTTATAACCAAGTTGTTCTTATCACATAAGATGTCTGAACCTCTTACAAAGCTAAGAAAACTCCAGGGCTCAGAACAACAGGCACATTGTTAGACTAAAGACATTCAGGATCCAGGACGAACATCAGTTCCCAAGTGTGTAAGGTAAAACCTTACTGTTAGGAAACGGAATAAGGATGAAGAATCACAAGAACTCAAAGAGCCCACTGGAAAGAAAACTTTAAAACTGAAAGGAGAAGTTCACTTCCAGAACGAAAATTCTTTCTTCAGTCGTAAAGAAATTATGTTTTTTGAGGAAAACATTTCAGGAATGTTCTCCATATAGTGGACTTCTATGGTGCCTGCAAGTTTGAACATCCAAAATGTAGTTTAAATGCAGCTTCAAAGGGCACTAAACGATCCCAGCCAAGGAAGAAGGGTCTTATCTAGCAAAATGACAAATTATATACTTTTTAACCTCGAATGCTCGTCTAGCTCTGCCTGAAGTCCGTGCACTTCGGTTCGAGAGACTTAGAAGACTCACTTCAACTTCAAAATCGTTCTACATCGCTGCAGAAGGACCGACTCAGTGTTTACAAAGTGAACGTGCAAAGAAGATCAAACACCCTTTACAAAAAAAGCAGCGATGTAGGATGATTTTGAAGTTGGAGAAGAAAATGAGATAGGAGTTTTTCGACATACCCTAACTGTCTTGAACTGGAATGCACAGAGCACATGCAGAGTGAGACAAGACAGGCATTTCAGGACAAAAAGTATATAAATTGTAATTTTTTAGAAAATAACCAATCGTTTTACTAGATAAGACCCTTCTTCCTCCATTTAAAGCTGCATTTAAACTACATTTTGGAAGTTCAAACTCATAGGCACCATTAAAGTCCACTATATGGAGAAAATTCCTGAAATATTTTCCTCAAAAACATAATTTCTTTACGACTGAAGAAAGAAAGACATCTTGGATGACAAGGGGGTAAGTACATGATCTGTAATTTTTTATTCTGGAAGTGAACTACTCCTTTAATGACACTAAACAAAGACTTTGCTTACATCTCAAATTTACCTCTTGAAGAAAAAAAAGGTCTCCTCTGGAGTTTTAGAAAAGATCTCCACAATGTCTCAAACTGTGACAAATTCATTAATTTTAAGTTGAACATCTGTGTCATTGTACAGTACTTATTACAGTGTCTACAAATATACTGTATTGTCTATTTTAATTTCTTTCTTCTTTCTTTTCAATTTAAAGAAAAGTTAGGGAGCTCTGAGATTATTTTAGTATTGTTTATACTATTATTAATGTTTTGAATGAGCTTTTATTTTTATATTTACAGTTTTTGTTTTAATTTTAGCAACTGGGTTATTTTTTAACTATTTTCATTAAATATTGCATGCTTTTATCATTTTTACTACTTTTTATTTCTATTTGCTTTTATTTTAGTTTCAGTAATTTTAGTAATTGGACATTTCAGTTGGTTAAAAAGACAGCATTTCTGAGTTTCATTCGTTTTCTTAAGCAAGTTTTCATATTTATATTTCAGCTTTATTTCAATAAATTAAAATATTTTTAAATACTTTTTGTTAACAATAACAATTGAATAAAATTTAATTTAATATATTTTCAGTATTTCAGTTATCATGTCTTGTTTATGTGTTTCTTGTAAATATGTGTAAATATTACCATTTTAATTAGGTCTTGTTTGTATTTTTTAATTTATCTTTAATTTACTTTTATTTCAATAATTTTAGTACTTATTTCAGAAAAGACAGCATTTCTAATTTTCATTTATGTTTTCTTAAGAGCTTTTTCATCCATTATTTATATTTGATATTAGCTTTAATTAATTAAAATAGTTTTAAATTGTTTAACAGTTACAATTATTGTATGTCTTCTAAGCTACAATTGAGCAACCTTTGAGCAAAAACATACCTCTGGCAGCAGATGAAACAAGACAGGTGAAATAGCAGGTTCACAGGATATGATGTCATATGAAGTGGACTCTGGAAGTGGCATTCCAGTGGATTTGAAAGGGAATATGATGAGGAGGCAGGGAATGAGAGCGCTTGAGCGCCTGCCCAATGGTTAATGAATGAAAGAGGGGGTGAGTGAGAGAATGGCCCGGGTGTTCTCTGGCTGTGATTCCCAAATGAAGCATGAAGAACACAGAATCACACAGAAAGGGTCTGGAGAGGAGAGGGAAAAGGGATTGGGGCGGGTGTTGCATCACTGCAGACAAATTAACTGTCTGGGAGTAGAAGAAAAATGTGGAAAAGCAGTGATGCATCCTTATGTCTGATGCAATATACAGTGAAATGTAACTGTTTCAGCCTGTACAGTGGAAATATGTTTTTAGTACATTCCAATATTTCACAATATCGCTTCTGTGAAATATCGGAATCATATTCTAAAGACACCTCACAACATGTTTCATCCAGCAGGTTGTTTTTACAGCTTTTTTGCTGCTCAGAAATGTGTTACACTCAAACTATAAGTCATAAGTTTAAAGCATTTTCCTACCAACACTAACCTGACTACAAAACAAACCCATGAATTTTGGATTGTGTGAATGTGTTACACCAGCACAAACATAATCAGCATGACTAGACATGCACAACATCCACAATGCTTCACCGGTCTTGTGCTTGGCGGCCAAAACTGGCTCTTGTTCTACAGCACTGCATCTCAACAGCACTGTTTAGCTGGAAGCGTTTTACAGTTTTTTTTTCCTTGATATGCAGCAAGCACACCCTTACCTCATTGCGTAATTGACAAAAACACACCCAAAATGACCCGGCATGACATGAAGACAGAGAAATAAACAATTTCATAAAACTACAAACTACATATAGTTATTAAAAACGGCCTATTCAACAATAACTGTGCACTTACTGTAGATTAGCATAGAAACGCAAGACTCACATTCAACAACGTTAAAACGAATGTGGAAAAACCACAATTACATACAGTCGTCCCAAAACTCACTGAAATACTGTTATGAATTATAAGGAAACCCCATTAACAATATCTCTGATTGTTAATAGTTTAATATTTTAAGTAAAACGTTTAAAGGTAGCCCATTTATAAGTAATTTCGGCGTTTATGAGAGCGCGCCTCAACTTGTTTACAAAATACATGCACGTGTAACGCGCTGATGCTAAACTTTAAAAGAAGTTCATACAAAATCATTTCACTCACTCACGATACTTGAATACACACTAAAGTACTGATGTGTTGCTAAACAGACCGAATGCTGAATTACAAACTGGACTAGAGCGTGAATGATGAATGAATGAACTGGATTTCCATTGATGAATTTGGCAGCTTCTTCCGTTTATCGTAATTCTTCTCTTTTTTTAACAACTACGACGGCTTTTCTACTTTTGTACGAAATCGCGGCATTTATACATGGTTTGTGGAAGTGTAAAGAAAGCGGCTCTTACCTGTGTGTGGAATCTGGGTCACCCGTCCTCCAAAAGTTTGTCTATTCTCCTCAGACTGTGGTAAATCCCTCCCGGACCCCAGAGCCAGTGTTTAGCCTCTCTCACAAACACGCCCTCGCTCCCCCTCTGAAGTCAGCCTGCCCAGGGCCAAGCCTCAACAAACCTCTCGATGTATTTCCAAAACTTCCTCATCTAATTATGTGCTTCAACATACTTTTTGGCAACATCACCAGGAAGTCTGAAAACTGTACAGAACCGGGAAACTGCCATGTGTTCATTTTTCCATGCTGGTATTATATTAAACTTTAATTAATTGACAGATTTTATTTAATCCTAAAAACACCTAAACTATTTTATATATATATATATATATATATATATATAATATTTTTATTTTGACACAGAACAATACAAAAAAACAACAACAGAAAATAAGAAAAAAAAAAAAAAAAGAAAGAGGGTGGATGATTTGAAAACCATTGAATTATATGAGTTATTCTAGTTTTATACATAGGTTAACAATGTTACACATATATTTCTAGGCCAGTGGGCACAGGCAATATGGTGATCATCCAAACAATGAAAGGGTCAAACTTTTAAACTGTTATCTTTGACATTTTACAGATAATCAAAAAAGGGTTTCCAGGTGGCTTCGAAGCTAGCAATGCTATCAGAAAGATTGTGTCTAAGTCTCTCTAAATGTAAAGTGCTAAAGAGTTCAGAAAGCCAGGATTTAAATAGTGTTTTGATGCCTTTTTTACCCTTGACAAAGGATATTTTTTTAGCTACCACCATCCCATATTGGACAGCTTTTTGAAATTGATAACTGAACCCACGAAGAGAGTCAGACCAACTGAAAACAGCGATTGCTGGATCAGGGGAGAGGTCAGAAGAAAAAGCCTTATAATCTGAAAATTTCGCTCCAAACTCAGAGTTTCAGGCATGACCAGAAGAGATGTCCCAAGGAACCCCTTAGCAGATTCACATTTCTTACAATTAGAGGAGATGGAGGGGTAGAATTTGTTAAGATTAACCCTAGAATAGTGAAGCCAATGTACTACCAATGTACTACTATTGAATTAGTTGGTGTGATTACTGGTTTTAGTCAGTTTATTTTGCATGTCTCACAATATTTTAAAGCGCACCCGTCCTAGCCTATCTCTTTTCCTCTTTAAGCCAGTTGTTAATATTATGTCAGGTGGAATGAGGATAGAAGGGTCCAATTGACGTTGGATAGAACCACACAGAGACAGAAGTCTATCCCGGGAGTAAGGAAGTCCATGCCCCGCTCCGACATCATTTGACTGAATACTCCAGACAGCACAGTCACTGATAATCCATATGATTATAAGAAAAATCCAAATCCAGTAAGCGGATGCTGCTTCCTGGCATAACTGTGCTTAGAATATGTGTTGTTTGTGCATTAAAATTGACATGTAATGGAAAATTTGGGGGCGACCGACGGCGGCAGAGCAGGTGGCAGAGGAGCCCGAGGCGGAGACAGAGAGCCGATGAGCCAGGGTGACAGAGGTGGGACAGAGGGACGAGGCGAAGCCAGAGGAGTGGAGTCCCAAGGCAGAGGACAGTCGACGACAGCCCAAGGCAGAGCTGGAGAGATGAGGAAGCCTGGTGGAGCTGTGGACTGCTGGGCCATGGCAGAGAGAAGGGAGCTAGGAGCCACAGGGTCGACGACTGCCGAGGCGGAGTCCTGGATTCTGAGGCTGAAGGCGGAGACAGGGTATCCTCCAGCAACAATGCCGATGGAGACTGGCAGACCTGCGGCGAGCCCACCGCACAGATGGAGGGCTAAGGGTGAGCAGAGGGGCTGCAAGACAACAGCGGTGAAGGAGGCAGGAGCGGGTGGGAGAGTGGGCATTTGTGAGCCTCCAGGATCTCGGGGATGCCCTTAGGAACAGAGCTTTTTTAGGGCTTGACTTGGAACAAGAGCCCTCTCTGGGCTTAACTTTGGAACAGGAGCTTCCTCCAGGCTGGACGTGGAAACAGGGGTGATGGAGGGCTCCTAAGAAGGAGGGAGGAGAGGGGGCAGGTCAGCATACAAGTCTAATAGGTATACCTCTGCTGTCCTTGTACCTAGGTCCATTAAAAGCTCACCCTCAGCCTTGTTGCAGTGAGCGGAGCTCCTCTCCACGATCTCACTAGCCACAGCTTTCTCCCTTGTGGCACACACCTGGTCCGACGGCACTCGCAGCTCTGGTTCCGCGGCGATCCTTAGCTCTGTCGCTCCTTGCGGCAATGGCTCGTCGGTCGCGGCTCTGGCTTTCCGTCATCGGAAGGCTCAGGCTGATGCTCCACACCACAGGGAGATGGTGGGCTGAGCACTGGGTGGGGAGTGGAACTGTTGAGTTTCTCAGAGAAACAGGCAGGGAACAGAGATCCGTTTCTCACCAGTGTCCACTCCACAAAGCCGGCAAAATTCGCTTGAGGACCATCCTCAGACGATGGCGCTCTGCACGCGATGTTCAAACTGGCGTCGTAGAACGCATAGAGCGCGTCGTCCGGTTAGGTGGTGAGATTAGCGAGGACCAGGAACAGTCTGGTGTGGCCCTTGAGCAATCTCTCCCCCTGCTCCAGCAGGAGAAGAGGTATTCCGGGTAAATGATGGGATCCATGGGGGAACACTACAGAAAACAAAAAACTAAGCAAAAACAGGAAACAAAAACGGAGGATAGACAAGAAATTAACTGTTGTCGTTTGGGTCTTACGTGTTGACGTGTTTTCTACACGTTGTAAATAGAAACATTTGATGCATGAACACAACTACACTAGAGAGCTGTTATTACATGTTCATCTGAGAGTCCTCTTGAGGCCTGGTTTACTGGTTTTGTGTAGTTAATTAATCTACATTGTTCTAGACTCATTGATCTTGTATTGGTGATCTTTTTTAATCTCCCACCCCCACTCCCTGTGTTGAGGAGTGGGGCTGGCTTCACGTGTCTGCCTGGGGGTCCTCAGTGTTGCCTTACACCCACTCTAAACATAGCACCTCATGCCCGGTAACCAAATGCTGCTTCGTGGCACAACTGTATGGAAAGCCAGGAAGGTCAAAAACACATGCATTTTAACAAATAAATGTGTAGAATTTGCGTGTAGAATATGTGTTGTGTACGTGTTAAAAATTGACGTGTAATTGGTGCACAGTCAACACGCAAATAACGCATTTTATTATTAAATGTTCATTTAAAAGCAGCCTATTATCAGTGTATTATGTTACTGTTACTCCCTTACTGTTCCTAAGAGGTTTTGTTCCGTTCTCCACGCGATGCTGAATCACACCAGGAGTGAAGCAACTGAATTTGCGAAACATGCCGTGGCTGATATAAACACAAGCATTGACTAGAGGGGTTGCAGAGCTGAAATGCGCTGCAGACATGTGCAGTGATGCATGGATCAGCTCTAATGTCACTGAATCTGCTGTTAAAAATGAACCATTCATTCATCATATCATCATGCAAAGCTAAAAGTTTGAATCACTGTAATGTGTCCGGGGTGCGAGTTGGGGTGGATATCTAAATCAGAAAAATATAGGTGCAGGTGGGTGGCGGGCGGATAATTTATTTGAAGCAGCAGATTCAAGGTGACGTTTGAGCTCATCCACGCATCTCCAACGTGTATACAACATGTATTCTATGCGTAAACAATGTGCAAACAGCACGTCTTTGAGTTGTTTATGTGTTAAAATTATGTTTTTGACCCTCATGGCTTTCCACACAACTGAAGCAGCAGACACGTCAAGTCCTTTGCGGGAATTGCATGTTATGATAGGAATGATAAGTTTTACATAATATACAACAATATTAAATAACTGGGATGGTGGTTTTACAAAGGGGATGATTTTTGTCATTTTGTCAGTGAAATTTTTTGGCAACATTTCATAGGCAAAAAAAAAAAATAGTGATGTAATATCATGCAATTCTGAAAAAAAGTGTAATATAAATACTATTTGTATATTTTTATTCTGTGGCAGAAATAAGCTTTCATACAAAGAAATTTTCTTGGAATGATTTGCATTTTGTGCGTTTGTTAGAGACACATTTGAAGTGCAATGTAATTCCAGCGTTGATTAAGTCCTGAAGCTATGTCCTGTCGTCTACATTGGTTTTCAACTGCAAAGTTAATGCAAAATAAACACCAAAGTCTTATTTTTTTCCTTTCAAATTACATCATCCATATTACCACTGCACAAATCAAAAGTCTACATCCCAGCCAGAATCATCCAATGGTGCTGCTTCAGTGTGGGTTTCTGGCAGGAGTGCTGGTCCTCCGTGATCAGAGACACAGGGAACCTGTAGAAAGGTTACATTTATTTGAACTGGACAGACGCATCATTTGAAAGGTGTGTTTGTTGTGTAAGTATAAGCTGAATAGAGTGTTCTCAGTTCTACAGTGTTCTGTGATGCTGCTCACGTTTGGTATTACTGGTGGAGTCAATGTGCCCTTCTGAAGTCCTTCCCAGTCGAAGCCTTCAAACCACCTGAGAAACACAACACAAGTTAATCAGTCTAGAAAATAAGCCAGCACTTAAAACAGAACAGCATCCTCTCCTCTCCTTTGCTCTTTTCTTTTCCACTCTCATCTAATCTCACAAATCCTCTCTGTCTCCCCCAACACACACCAATCCCTTCTCTTCCTTCTATACAAATATATTTGATGAAGAGCACATTCGAGCAGGTCTTACATGTGTTTGCAGATGTCCTTGACCCCGTTCCTCTGGCCCAGCCTCTCTGAGGGGTTGAGCCTGGAAAATGGGTGACAGATGATACCAGACACAGACATACAAACCCCACAGTGCATGTAGACCACTGCTACTCTGACTATCAGTCTGTCTGTCTGTCTGTCTGTCTATCTATATGTCCTCCTGTCTATCTATCCATCTGTCTGTCTATCTATCGATCTGTCTGTCTGTCTATCTGTCTATCCATCTGTCTATCTATACGTCCGCCAGTCTATCTATCTATCTATCTATCTATCTATCTATCTATCTATCTATCTATCTATCTATCTATCTATCTATCTATCTATCTATCCATCTGTCTGTCTATC